>RJWM01031904.1:0-21976 GCA_004363535.1 Dasyprocta punctata | reverse complement strand
TTTTTGATGAAGGACTCAGGGAGATGTATTGACAATGCCAGGCAGTACCCTCATACTCAGGGACACTGCAGTGGGACTAATAAATAGATTTCACTCAGTACCATTATTGCGGAGCCTGTTACTCCTCCCACACTGAGACAGGAAGTCTAACCCTCTTGAGAAGATTCCCAGGATCCCCATGATTACTGAAAAAAAGAGAACTGTAGTGCCAGTTTTATAAACAGAAAGCGCAAGTGGCCCCTGTCTGTTCCTAATAAACTTTTATGTTTCTACCGTTAGCTTGAGCTGTCTTCTCCTTTACTCTTATATCATTTTTCCTACTGCTTAGACCTTTACTGTTATATTATCTTTCCTACTGCTTGTGCATCCTTGAAGAATGTTCTCCTGGCTTGGACCCATCATGTAGCCCATTTGCAAAACTGATCTAATGCCAGGTGTACGGGTTTATGCCTTTGAGTAGCTAAGGAGGAACTCCATTTGGACTGAATCCCTACTGAGTGACCACTGGGTCTCCATGCAAAAATGTGTAACTGAAAGATACATGGAAATCATTACCTTAAGTATCTTCAAAATCATATGTGCAAATGTGAGTGATTGGCATGTCACATTGAGCAACCCTTGACACGCTATAAGATTTTCTCTAATCATGTCCTGAAGGCAGGTAATCATCAAAGTTAAAATAAGCCACACCCTGGTTACAAAAGTCATGCTGAAAAATGTAAGATGGCCTTGTGTAGCCCACCTGTATAGCAGGGATGCCCTTCTACAGTGCAGAGGTCTCTTGAAAATAATATAACACACAGATATACAACATTAGGCAAATTCCTTTCTACTTCCAGCACTTAATTATACAAAATTGTATTGAGGGACACAGACAGGGTTGCCACAGGCTGGCCTTATAGGAGGGATATATAATATTGCCTCAAATGGTACCCAGTGCTGGTACTAAGTTCTGACCCTGCTTCCCCCAGGATGGAGCACGCTTGGCTTCCTGTGAGTGTGAGTGTACACCACAATCTCTGAAACAATCCCTGTGCCTTTCTATAAGCTGAAGGAGTTGTTAGAGTAGGTCTATTTTTTCTAAGTGGGATTGTTTATTGACTAAATTTTGGCCTCAAGATGCCTTTTATTATTATGTAGAGAGTGGAAGCCTTTCAAGGACTTGTTGCCACAGTGTTGGACAATGTGAATATGGCTTGGAGGGCTTGAACATTGAGACAGTCATAGTGCGGGAGGTGATCCTTTCTACTGGGAATTCCAGACATGCTGATATTTGCTCAAGGAGGCACCTGGGTCCTTTTACAAACGGAATATTGTGTATCTATCCCAGATCTCCACTGAAAAAAGAAGCTGAAGTTAGTGCTTCTTTCATTTACAAAAGCAATTATAGCTAATTGACCATATGGGAAATGACTCTTGCTTGTCTAAAATAAAACCATAGTTTTCGGAATGGGGTCTTTATGAAAAGCTTAGACAGTAAACCTTTCATGAACTATTATTTCAAGCCATGTAAAGTGTGCTTGGATTTACTGCTGGCTTGGATTTTGTTTGCAGTGTTTCATAAAGTTAGCAAAAAGGACTTTCTTTGTTGGTGATCCTAGGGAACATCACAGAGAGGTAGACGTGGGAGGTGGTAAGAGTCAGTTGTGGGTAGACTTTAGGGTCCCTCAGCTTCCCCTGCTTTCTCCCTGTGTCTTAACTGAAAAGTGCAGAGCACCTTGCCTGCCCTGGAACTGATGCTATTTATGGTTTTCTCCAGCAGACATGAGTCTAAGCTTGGACCTTAAATATTTCCAAGCACTGATAAAAATATTTAGGTTGGGGCTGGGGATTTAGCCTGGCAAGTGTGAGGTTACGAGTCATGAGTTCGATCCCCAGCACCAAAAAAAAACAAAAAAAAAAAAAAAAAAAAAAAAAAAAAAGATATATATATATATATATATATATATATATATATATGTTGTTGCCCAAAATATTGAAAGAAATTCTCCCTGATCCTAATCTAAAATTTTTAAACACCCATGTAAATTCTATACCCCATTCATCTTGTGAATGTATCTAGGGAAAATTTCCCTTTTTTCTCACTGTCCATGTTAACACGTAACACACTACAAATTCCTTTAGCAAATGCTTTGATGGAATCATCATGTGTTTAATGCTTCATTTATTGAAATCCTAACCAGCCCCATATCAGGATGATTTGGGGCACATTGTGAAAATTCCCCTACTATCACTTTGGAGGTAACTCTGGCTGGGGTTCAGTAGGGGATGTGATTGTGCATTTAGTTGGTTGAAGTATGGTTTTGGTTTCCACTGTTGCCCAGAGATTATCCAGGGAAACTATTGTGGACAAGATTTTGCAGTTATCTGCTAATTATCTGCATATATTAGTTTTGAATTAAAGACTATTGCTTTTTACTTTCTATAATTTCCTCATATTGTGAGTGCTCTAATGGTTTCTAGATCTTTCCTTCATAGTTTTTGTGAACTTAGTTAGCATAAATGATTTTGAATTGTCACTCAAATGCAGCTATTTTATGTTGTTTTGCATATTAAAATGGAATTTTAGATATCCTTCTTATTCAAAGTCATGATTTATTCTTCAAACTTTATTAAACTCTTGTTTTAATGTTAAATTAATGTTAACTTAATCTTAAGATATTATGAAAAGGCCCTAAGCATGTGGTAGCTTTTTTAGTGATAAACTCCTACTAAAGCTGTTCATTTTCTCTTAGAAGTCTTTCTTTGTTCAATGAACTTGCAGATTTTTCTAACGGGCAGGGACTGTTTTGCTTCCATATATTCTGTTTCCTTGGTTTGACAATGTTTGATGTCGATGGAACAGGCTTTATAAAAGTCCTAAGTGATTTATTTGTTTCAAGTTTTAATAAAACATTCAAGCCATTGCTTTTTCTGCTGAAGGTATGGGGAGGGTACAGGAGGATGGGAATCTCTTGCAGGATGATAAAGCACTTCCATGCTCTAAGAGTCACCTATCCTTCTTACAGCCCCATTAGTCAAATAGTAAGGAAGAGAATTGCCAGTTCTTTCCCCAGGTTTACCAGTGACAGGAAGAGTGATTGACAGACTGGACTAGGGTTGCTGTCCAACTGCTGCAGGCCCTGGTGAGGCTGTCAGTGAGTCCGGAGTCACTTAGTGGTGGGAGTGAATGGCTCCTTCTGACTTTACATGTTCTGGGCTTCTGACTCTTCATGAGAGCCACTGTTTTGAATTTTTATATGTAGTTACCTTATTTGAAATACAACTGGAGAAGGTCTATTCTTGCAACTTGGGGTGCAAGTCTGGCCCTTGAGGAGTCTTGCCTATCATTCATCTGTTCCTCACTCTCACTAGCCTGCTGGGTGTTTCTTGGCAGCCACTTAGTTTCTGTCTCTAAGTTTGTTCTCAAAAAAAAAAAATTCAATCCCTGCAAGTAGTCGAGGGTTAATTATAACTATCATGATGCCACCTCCAAGGACTGGGGTGAAAATTAATGAAGTACTTCTCACATGCTCTCAAGCACCTTCAGAAGAACTTGCTACTTTCTCGCAGAATGTTACTCATCCTCTACCAGGTGGAAATTAAAAAACTAATAGGCCAATGTGCCTCAAAGAGTGGCAGGACAACAGTCTGCATCAGGATCACCTTGGCGCAGAAATGGGTCTTGTTAAAAGGCACATTCCTAGTTCTGTTCCACTCTACACAATCAAATCCTCAGACACTGAGGCTTGGGACATTTTGAATTTTTAATAAAAGCATCTCCACCTCCCAGGTGATGCTTTGATTGATCATTGAAGTTTGAAAAGGACATCTGAATCTTCAGAGGACCTCAAGAGGGTGGTGGCAAGCAATGCATTAGGCAAAAAAGGAGGGGTGTGTTAAAGTTAAAATAACGAAAAGAGATTTTATTCCATAACTGCTGACAGTAGGAGTGAAATATGGACTCTATTTCACTTTTTTCACAGGTGAGTTCAGTGTTTTTAAGGAAGAAGGAGGAAGAGAGGGGAGAGACACTTCAGGAGGATTGGAGAACCAATGGCTGGTGAGTGTAAAAGCAGTTATGCCAGCTGTGCCTGCTAGCGGGCAGGCATATACCTTAGTATTCGGTCACCTCAGAGACTGAGGAATGGAAGACTTATCCTTCCTGATGATTTCATTGCAGAGGAATGGCTCTCAGGCCTTTGAGAGATGCTTCTGAGTTGTAAAAGGTCTGTCTTTAATTATAAACCCCCTTTTATTAAATTCTATATAAAAGGAAGGCCAGGGACTTAAACCAGGTATTGGGTAGAACAAAAAGCAAACTTTTCTGGAAATTCTGAGCTTTCTCAGGTAGGCATTTTAATGAGGCATGAAGGTAGACTAGTGTCATCCTAGAGATACAGTCTTTTTTTCTTTCTTTTTTTTTTCTTTTTGTGGCACCAGGGATCAAACTCACAACTTCAGGCATGTCAGACAGGCGCTTAAGCCATTGAGCCAAGCTTCTGGTCCTTAGAGATACAGTCTTGTCCTGTTAGAAGCCACACTAGAGTTGAGTCAAGTCTCAGTTCAAGGATTTAGACAGAGTAGTTACGTGCCAAGTGTTCTGCAGTACCAAGGGTCATATAATTCATTTTATTTGAGGTTACTAAGGGGGCTTATTAAGACTTTGGAATTAACACAGAACACAAGAGTAAGTCTGGAGATTCTGGATTATGACAAAAAGTGGTGTAGACAGTTATGGAAACTGAGAGAACTGGGTTCAAGCTCAGGGTTGAGGTCAGAGAAAATTTGCTTTACCTCTCAGAACCTTAGTTTTCCCTCTGTGCAACCAAAACAAAAGCCCAGGGCACATCTCTTCCAGCAAAGCTTGATATGATTAGGATACTTATAAATATGTTCAGAGAAATGGGTTCAGTTCCTGCTACCTGGATCCGCCTAGAATCAAAGAAGAATCAAATATGTTTTGAGAGAGTTCTGTTGTCCAAAGAATCACCAACCTAGAATAAAAATTGCCAAAGGGGTTTGATCCTTAAAGCAATCCTTTAACTTTATCTTAACCCACTAACACTTTTTTTTTTTTTTTTTTGGTACCAGGTATCAAATTCATGACCTTTTGCTTGCGAGGCAGGCACTTGTGCCCCTGAGCTAGACCCCGGCTCTACTAACACATTTCTATAATAATGGCATTAACCCATTTACGAGCGTGAAACCCTCATGACAAAACATCTCTCCTGTTAAAGATTCTACTTCCCAATTCCATGACAAGAGCAACTGAATTTCAACGTGTATCTCTCTTGGAGGGGACAAACTTTCAAGCACTCAGCCTAGTCTAGTCCAGAAGTAGACTGAGAAAACCATTCCTCCCCTTGTAGAGTGTATTTTCTGTTGCCTTCTTTAGAGGTGCCAAGAAGGATAATGGAGCAAAAGGATCTTCCCATGCCAGACTTTAGGATCACTGAACATGAGGTCCCAGGAGTGTTCTAGAGTCACGTCCATATCCATTCAGCGGTGAAGTGACTCGTCTCATTCTCTAGCCTCTAGCAGAGTGTGTTACTGTGGCTTTCCCAGCTCTGCTCCAATACTGCACAGCAGCTGTATGGAAGGTGATGACTGGTTTCACTACACACTTCATAGAGACAGTACTGATACATGGTAGGCCATCTGCCCTGAGTAAGGCTGGATATGTTTTGCATATGAAAGGAGGGCAAACAGTATGTGTGGGCAGAGGAGAGGGTTAGACTAGAGGATTACATTATTGTTCACAAATGTTTGCTGCCCTCCACCCCCGGGACAGTATTTTCTACTCTAAGGACACAGTGAATGACTTGAGGTATTTCAGACCAGAAGCGTTAAGCATGGACACATGGCTCTCCGTGGTTCTTATCCCTCTGCCAGCATTCTGGCAAACTTCCCCACAGAGCTTGTTCCTGCAACCTGAGCCAGAGAGAGAGAGAGAGATAGGGTGTGGAACCATAGCCAGCCTCTGCAGATCTGCAGTGGGACCAAGACACAAACATCTGGGCTCTAGCCCAGGCTAGCAAATGCTTCTGTAAAGGGCCAGAGCGGAAATACTGTAGGGTTTACAAGTCATGTGGTCTCTGTCAAAACTACTGAACTGTACCTCTGTATCAGGAGAGCAGCCTCCAGCAGCAGGTGAGGACTGGAATACACTTTCCTGAGAAGTTTTCAGGGGAGGCTGATTCTACCAACCCAGAGAACATGCTTCTCTGATGTCTCTTGATTGATTCATCATCTGCAGATAGAGATAATATTAGAATTTATTTTGTAGTCTTGTTGTCCTAGTTAAATGAGATAGTGTGACGCGATTAGAGCACTTTGTAAGTTCTCGGTAAAAGTTATCCAACATTGTTGTGTGAGTCACCATAAATGTGCATACACATAGCATGATTCTTTTGCTATCAGAAATAAAGGATTGTTAACGAGGGGATGACAATTTGCTTTACAGGCAAATATTCAACAGAGACTTCACCTCAGGATTTATTTAAATAACGTTGTTTTTGGATAACACTGGGAACTGAATTTAGGGCCTTCACACTGAGTATCCCTCTCACCCCTCTGAGACAGTGTCCCTGAGTTACTAAGTTGCAGTCTTCCTGCTTCGGCCTCCCAGACTGCTGAAATCACAGGCATGTGCCGTGATGCCCAGTTTAAATAGCACTTTCTAAGGCTCATTTGTAATTAGGATTTTGGGTAAGCTGATTTACAGCTAGGAAAGTGGTTATTATTCAGAACACATGGGACCATGTTTTTCTACTTGGTGACCATCAGCTCTCTGTCTTCACTGGACATAAGAAAATCAGGATATACTTGATTCATTCAGGTAAGCAATAAAAAGAAAACCACATGCTGTTTGTGATCAGGATAGTCTGAGTGGTTCTGAAAAGGTAAATTCTTGGGCCAGGGATATGTCTCAGCAGCACAGTTCTTGCCTGGCAAGCATGAGGTCCTGAATTCGATTTCCAGTTAAAAAAAAAGAAACAAAGAATAGAAAAGAAAAGAAAAGAAAAGAAAAGAAAAGAAAAGAAAAGAGAAGGAAAGGTAAATCCTGTGTGGCTTGGGTTGTGGACCAAAGCATGTTTGGGAGGTCGGATGAGAACCCAACTCAGCTGTTTGCCAAATATGCAACCCTGGCTGCTTGCTTCAATTCTCTGAGCCTCAGCGCGAATATGACTTCCTGTGAAGAGTAAATAAGAGTTAATGCTAAGCCCCCAGAGCGGGAACCATTAGGTTCCCACCAAGCAGAAACTCTTCTTGCCTTTGGTGTTTAAGTCAGGCAGGAGCAGTGGTTAAGAATGCAGCTTTTGGAGCCACCTGCCTGGTGGCCTTCCTGACTCCCCTGCTGTATTCTCAGGGCATTGTGCTCAAGTCACTTAGTCTAGGTGTGCATGGCTTCCTTCACTGTCAGAGGCAGCGATAAGAGCATTTTCCCTCAAGGTTTCTCAGTGTTGAGGGAGGTGAATCAGTCCAACTGCCCATCAAGTGCCTAGAAGGGTGTATATCACACTCAAGCCAGAGCACTTCATGCATGCGCCTCTCAGTGACACTTAAGGATGATGACTAGTTCCTTCATTATATGCTTGGGATTTTTCCAAACCTATCTTATTTCCACCTCCTTTTGCCCTTCCACCACACTCTATTAAGTGGGCACAGTTATCAACCCATTTCAGAGGTAAAGAAACAGAGACCTTAGGTGGTAAGGACTAGACTCCAGTTTTTGCTGCAGAATTCATTGTCTTGGCTGTGCCACCACATTGTTTTAGTACTTATTCTGTCACTTGGCATTGGGAGGGGCAGACCACTGCTCATGTGTGAGAGGTGCTCTCAAGTTCCTCCACAGTCAGTCACTGAGGTCTTTCTTCCTGAGCAGGGTCCCCCACCTGATGCAAGTTGGAAACATACCATGGTGTGGGCCCAGTAGGGTCAATCTTCTGTCAGTCTGCTATAGGTCTAGATTTCTCTCAGGAATGTTTCTGAGAAGTCTCTGTCCCCTGAGCACTAGGCTTCTTGGTAACACAGAAACTGACACTCAGCCCCTAACTGAGGCTGATTATCTTTAGGCTCCTGGAGAGACAGAAGTAAAACTGCTGAGGTTATAGGCAGCCAGGGATTATGGTGAGGAAGCTGAAGAGGAGGATGAAGGATTTACTTCCCCATGCAGCCCTGGCCTAGAGGGCATCTCTGGTTAGAACCCAGGAAAGGTAGTGTCTCCGTTATTCAAATAGGATTAGTGGGGAGCACCTTCCCCCCTTGTGTTTCCTTTTCAGATTCTTCTATCTATTAATCAATTTATGTTATGATTTCATATCATTGCCAAGGAAATTAGAGACATATTAGGATGGAATGTATTATTTGCTTCCTTCATTGGTTTATAAGCCAGTGTTGATAACCCTCTTGTTCGAAGCAGCCCGAAGTACAGGCTGCAAATTGGCAAATGAAATCTTAGTTTCAAATGGCACAGTGGCATTTGCAAAGCCTGTGGTTTCCAATTCACGTTTGCTTAGGATGGAGTAAAAACTGGGAAAGTTTTGGAAAAGCCATCTGTTCATCTCCTGGTTATGTACATTTCTCATTTGGTCTGAAATTTGGGTGTGAAAAAGAGAGCGAGGGTCACAGTAGGAAGTTCGCCTTTTGAAGCTGTCCATTCCAGTGTCTCTGAAGCTGATTTTCTCCATGCCTGGCTTCTGGTTTCTGTGACACTCTCTGAGGCAGGACCATGTGGTGTATGAGGCAGCGAGTTGGCATTTCACACAGACTTCTCTTTCTTGTGATATCTTTTAAGACCTTTCCTTTTGCCACTCACAGTTACCTAAGCACAAGTAGCTGTCTCTCTTTTGTTTTTTCTTGTCTAGTATACACTATAATATTTAGTTTTCCCAAACCTAAGTTCTAATCTGGTTATTCTTCTGCTAAAAACACCTCTGTTATCTCTCTGCTGCCTTTTGAACCAGGTCTAGATTATGACCTGATAGTCAATGGTCCCAGTATGTCTTCACCCTAATATTCCTGTCTTTTCCTTCCTCTCTTTTCAGATGTTCCCTGAAAAAGACCAGTTGGTGTTCTGTCCATCTGCCCTTCTTCTTATGATTTCAGTGTACACAGGAGCAACTGCTTATGCCTGACCTGGGCCTCTATGTATCTCTGGTCTTTGGAGCCTTCTTTGTGGTTCACAAAAAGTGCCAAAGACCACTAGCTCTCCAGTCCTATGAGCTGGTATATAATTACTCCAGCTTCCATCTATGAAGTTGGGTAGGTGTACACTCTACCTACTCATGTTCCATACAAACTTTTGATGTTTCCCCTAGAGGCATGAGTTTAGTCGCCTGAAGTGGTCCCTTGCCAGATACCATACATCTTGCTGGCTTCCTTTTCTTCCCTTCTCCTCTACTGAGATTTCCTGGATCCACTCCCTAAATCTATTTCTGCTTGTGTGCTTGTCTTTGAGTCTGCTTCTAGAAAACCAAAGCTAAATCATTACCTGGATCAGTATTCTCGGGCTGCCACAACAAAGTGCCAAATACCAGTGGCTTAAAATAGAAACACTTATTGTTTTACAGTTCCAGAGGCCAGAAGTCTAAAAGCAAAGTGCTGGTTGTCTCTCTGATGGTTCTAGGGAGGAGTCTTCCTTGTGCTTCTCATTCTGGTGTTTGTGGTCATCTTTGACATTCTCTACCTTGTCTCTGTGTCACTCTAGTCACATGGCTGTTACCTCACTTTGTATCTTCATGTTGTTTTCCCCTGGACTGTTTGTCTCCATGGCCAAATGTCCTTTCTTAATAAGGACAATATTATAGTGGCTACGGCCCACACTAAGGACTTCATTTTAACCCAATTAACTCTGTAAAGATCCTTTTCCTAATAACATTGCATGCAGAAGTCCTGGGAGTTAGGACCTCACTGTATCTGCTAAGTAGGGGACAGATTTCACCCCACTCCTTTCCCCTTGCTTTTCTGGGGTGGACAATTACTTCTGTTATTTTGTCATCAGAGGGTGATAGCACTGTTCCATCATCTTCACCGGTGAGACTTTGACAGTCTCTCACCACCAGTCTCCTCTCTGTTCTGCCCCCAAAACATTTTCTTTCTTTTTTCAAGCTTTTAATTAGCATGCGTTTGTAGTATATAATCAATACGTTCCTCATGGGAAGTCGGTATATGTGTGTGTACATGTTCCCTTCCCCTTTGCATTTTCAAAGTCTCTCAGTTGCTGTGCCCTGCCTGATTTTTGTTGTTGGGGCACAGTGTGGCTGCTGAGTTCTGAGGCAGGGCCCACTAGTGGTGACAGACTCTAGAAATACTTATTGCATGAGGTCATATTGACAGTTCACTCGTGTTGAGCTTATAAAACCTCAATAAATGGAAATGCTCAGGGAGTGGATTAATTTAGATTAATTTTAGAACCATCTTGGGATCAAACATTATCAGCATTTTTCCAGATGATACATGTCTACTTTTGTGCTTCAGGAATCTAGGCTAATAAATAGAAGAGAAACCTCCTTGGAGTTAGAAGAATAGCAGCCTTAGGGATTATGGCTCTGAGCATGGCCCTCATCAGCCGGGTGGTAGATGCAAAAGGAGTGAGTGAGTGGCAAGTGTCTGGGGGATGAGTAGAGTCCAAGATTGATGTTCCAGGACTTGTATTACTACCTTGGTTTCATGTGAGTTTTTGCTTTTTCCTAGCTGCCAAATTCAGTATAAATTCAGTGACCTGAAAGTCTGCGGAACTGGGACTATGGAAACAGTCATAGGTAGTTCTGATAATATACCACAGTGAGCAGGTAGTTCTGCTTTTGGAGAACAGATCACTATAATTGTTCATTGGATTTTAAAGCAACTCTAACCAGCTCACATTTCCTGAGTGTCCATTTGGGGAAAGAGAATTCCTATGCATCCTCTAGTGATTGAGAATAATAGATACAGAGGCCTACTTGGTTCAGTCCAGCCCTGCACTGGGGCTGAGTATTCATAGCCCAATTCTGTAGATTGTAATGACAGTGTAAAGCCAAAATTAACAGTGTTATGGTTGTGTGTGGATGTTCCCTGAAAGTCTCATGTAGTCATGGGAGCAGGCTTCTAGAATTTGTGATTGATTCATGGTCCAATGCTGGGATTATGGGTGTGAGTGTTACACCTACCCTAGGGTGGGTAATCTACATATAATATAAGGGACAGAAAGAGTCTTCTTTGTGTGGGCCTCCCTTTTGATTTTGTTGATTTTGCTGTTTTCTGCCTCCATGAACTGTTGCCCCTCTGCCATGCCACCCTGCCTTGGAGCCAGCTGATTACAGACTGAAACCTCCACAATCTTTGAGACAAATAAACCTTTACTTCCTTAATTTGGGGCATTGGGTATTTTGTCTCAGCAACAAAAGAAAAGTAACCAACACACTCAGTGTCTTTTTTTCCTAAGGATTTGTCTGAAAGTGTAGGCATTGTTCACCTCCTCATAGACTTCTTACAGAGTTCTAGCAGTAGGGAAGGCTTGTGGGTTATCAAGTACAGGCAACTCACAGTGGGCTGACTCTTAAGTAGGGCACGGGGCAGGGGTGACCCTTTTTATCACTGGCTTTGTATCAGATGTAATCACATTCAGTCCTGCAGAGTCCTTATGGGAAAGATGTTCTTGTCCCATTTCAGCTCAGAGAAAACTAGGATCCTGGCATGCTTGACATCTCATTGAGCATGGAGTCGAGCTGAACTCAGTGCCAGCCTGCAGGACTCCATAGAAGTCCAAGTGAAGATATATTCTCTGCTCCACTCAGGCAATAATCAACCAAGGGGAGTGCTGGACCCAATTGTAAGATCTTGATTTGAATTCCATAAATGATGTCCTCAACAGAAAGCCAATTTCAGAAGTCCATGGTTACCCACAGAGAGCACATGAAATCAAAAAGGAATGCAACACCAGAATCAGTAAGGGAGAAACCCCAAGGCTGTCTCATCTTGGGGAATATAAATGACATCAGAAAAACAGAATCATCTCTGTACCTCTCCTTCTATTGCCTGGTGCTCTGCCTTGGATAAATAATTCACTTTCTAGCAAAGAAGACCAAATTTGATTTAGGAGCCACAGTTCAAATGTGTAAGACACCTTGCAAATATATGCCGATATAAATCCCAACCATTCCAAGGGTGTTTATCGTTTTATGCATATGGAGAAAAGGAAACAGAGGTTTAAGCCTTTTTAATCTGTGTTTATTGGAAAGTGCTTTTGAACTACCTAGAATTCAGGGCCCTGCAGGGAAGCAGGAATAACTCTGAGGCACAAATAGCCAAGTCCACTTCACAATAGTCTGCCTGTGTGCATTTTCTCCAGTCTGTCTTATGTCTAGCTTTTGTTAGTCCCAAACCTTTCTTTGTTTTATTTCTAGTTCACCCTTAAAGGTCTAGATCAGATGCCACCCCCATGTCACTCATGGAGCTTTCAAATTTCTTCTTTCCTCTTCTTGCCATCTTCTTCCCTTGCAGCCTGCATTTATACCTGGTACTTACCAGGCTGACTGTGCTGTGAATTCCAGGTTATACAGCATTCAGCAGTGTGTCTTATGGAGTGCTCAGAGAAGGTGGCACTTTCAGCTCCAGTTGGCTCAGCCACAAGGCCTGGCACAGCTGCATATTCCAGCCTGCCTGTGGAGTCTGATAAAAATCATGTGGCAGGTAGGAGAGAAAGGACATTGTTCAAGGGCTTAGTGGGTGGGAAGCAGGGCAATGAGCAATCAGGTCTCATGGAAATAAACAAAAGCACTCAAAAGAGAATAAACAAAGGCTTTTTATTTAGGTTTCCTTATAGCAAGAGAGTCAGCGACTGCCACTTATTTTTTGGCAGAGATTCAAAAGCAAGAGCAGGAGTGGTGGAGATTCATAGTAGAAGAAAGGGAAAGTCTTAGATATTCACTAACTGAAGGGTATTGGCTTGAGGAAGCTGTAGGCAGGTTAACTAAAAGCAAGGTATCTGATATAATTGTTTGGGGATACATAATTGACTTTTACTAGTTGCTTCTAAATTGGATATGGGGAGAAAAATTAGAAGAGCTGTCAGTTTTTCATCAAGTCCTAGCTGTCTGGGGCCAATCATTACAGAGGTTATTGTCTGGCTTTTTGTATTAGTTGCTAAGGATAATAGTTCAATTTCTTGCCAATCTGACCTGTAGATAGAAGGTCAGCTATCTAGGGCAGTTACTAAAGGAAAAGGACTGGTTTCCTGGGCTGGTGGCTGCTGAGTGTGGGTGAGAATTATATTTTTATCTGTGGACTCTCCATTGTCCACTTGGATATGCAGTTTCACAGGGCCACACTTACCCAGCACCTACTTTGCCCTGGACCATGAGGATGGGCCACATTGAGACCATGCTCTTAAAAGAGCATCAGGCCAGCCAAGGAGACTGCAGGATCTTTGATTCAATCACAAAAGACCTAGGTATTATAGTGAGATCAGTGAGCAGTGTGGAAGGTAAACCAGGAAGGCATATTTCTTGTTGGCTAGGGATTGGGGGAGAACAGCGATCATGCCACAGAGTTAAGGAGGGGATTTTCACAGATCTTTGCAGCTGGGTCTCTGCCAGACTGCAGGGAGGGCACTGTTGTGGGTGCTGTTTCTCTCCCATCTGTGGTCTCATTTGAAAATACTGCTGCAGGGCACAGGTGCTGGGAGAGGGCAGTTCAACTTTTACACCAAATTTCCTTCTAAGTAGATCTCTATTATTTTTGCCTGGCCAACATTCATTCTTCTCTCTTTCAGAAATAGGATTCTATTTTTTTGTCTCAGTTTGTGTAGTCTGAGAATGACTGATCAACCTTTTTTGGAGCCATGGGTAGACACTGAATGCAGACTGGCCAACTGCATTTCATATTCCTGGCCACAGTGATTGGTGCAAAGATCACATATGACCCATGGCAGTCCCACCAGAATGAATCTTGCTACACTGCCAAGAATAATTGGTCAAGGTGATTTTCCATCATTGGGATTACTAAACTGATAGCTATCAACCCAGAACTGCTAGCAGCCACTCCAAGAGGCAACAGGCTTGAAATTAAGTCAATATATAGGATAATAGAACTAAAGAATGGTACTATTGAGTCATAATGACTGCACTGGGGCCTGCGGTTCCATCTTCGTCTGAAGGCCTTATCTTGAACTTTTTAGATAAGATGAACAATATATGGCAATTGATTTCTATAGTTTTCCCCCACAAGAGTTTGAGGAATACATCTACTGCATTAGGGAAACAACAAAATGGCATTGTATTCTCATCTCATGAGGAGAATGTATTTTCCCTGAAGACTCTGCAATTTCTTCCCTTACTTTTCTCTATTTCTTCCCACAAGACTGACTGGTGGGCAGTGACTTCCCTATCGCTGAAGAAATGTGTGTGAGAGCCGGGGGTTTAGCTCAGCAGTATAAGCGCTTGCCTGACAAATGTAAGGTTGTGAATTCGATCCCCCTTACCAAAAAAAAAAAAAAAAAAAAAGTGTATGAGGACTCATTGCCTCCCTGGTAGGGACATAATGTGAGGATAAAAGTAAACTTGGTTGAACTAAACTCTAGATTGCTTCTCATTTAATCAAAAAGTGTGCGTCAATATCTATGTCTTCCCATATGTCAATTGAAGTAAAGAACAATCTAAAATAGTGAAAGCCAACATTGGTACTCTGTCAAGTATTATCCTGAGCATTTCCATTTATTATCTTCCTTAGCCATCAGCCATGAGAGGCCGTGATTTTCTGTTTCCTTCTTGCTGAGATTTCGCTGCTTCCTTGAGGCTGTGCAGTTTGTATATGGGGACACACTGATTCAGGATCTGTGACTCTAATCTCTTAACTGTTGAGTTATGGGACTCTTTCTCTTCTCTTTTTCCTTCTTCACACAGATGGATTCTGCTCTCTGTGCTCCTGGGTTTCTCTCTCCCTCTCCTGCCGTACACTGAGGCAGGACTTGTTGAAAAAATACAGGTTTAGTGCAGAGAGATTTAGGGAGAGAAGACCAGGTGAGCTTGTTCTACAAGCTAGGAGAAGGCTGAGGCCTGGGGAAAGACAAAGAGAGGTTTTCCTCAGGCTGTGAAAGGGGTGTCCTGGAGAGACAGAGACAGTGGGAGACATGGAGAGAAGGGGTCGGATGTGTGGGGCATGGTGTGTGTTTTCTGTGTTGGATTCCTTTCAATGCTTTTGAGGGAAGGATGTTAAGGATTTAAAGTTATTATTATTACTATTATCTGTTTTTAACCTAGAGTGGGCATCTGTGAGGACACTGGACCTCAAATAAAGAACTTGATTATCTGATTATTGTTATTATTATTGATACTATTATTATTACTGGTGCTGGTTATTTTTAACCCAGTGTATTTGTATCTGTGTAGCACTGGACCCCATGGGTCAGGGAAGTAAAGAACTTAATTATCTGATAATTGCTATTATTATCATTATTGTTGTTGTTGTTTGCTTATTTTTAACCCAGCGTGTTTGTGTCTGTGAGGACTTCATTGATCAGGAAAATAAAGAACCTGATTGGTTCTTTTATTTTTCCTCACATCCATCATCCATCTATCCACCCATCCATTCATCCATTCATCCATCTATCCACCCCATCCCCCAACTCCAGTTTTATAGCTGCCAACATTAGTGTGAACATTCTGCCAGCAAATAAAGGAGACCATGGCAAAGGGAGTGGAAATGGAGGGATAGTATGTTATCAGCTTTCCATCACTATAGTATAATGAAATATCTGAGATGATTAATTTATAAAGCAAAAATATTTATTTTGGCTCACAGTTTTGGAAGCTCCATTCCAAGATTAATCATTGCTTTGAACCTCTGGTGGTCAAGTAGGTGGCAAAGCAAGGAAATGTGTGATGGAGCAAGCTGCTCACCCCATAGCAAGGAAGAAAAAGATAAGAAGTCAGGATCATAAAATCTTCTCTAAGGACACACTCACAACAACATAAGTGCCTCTCACTAGGTGCCTCCCCCAAAAGTTCCATCACCTCCCAGTAGCTCCACCTTTGGACAGCTTTAATGCATGGGTGTTTGGTGGATATTCATTTTTACCGTAGCAGGAGGCAACCCTAGAAAACTGTAAAAGTTTGGTCCCAGAGTGGTGCTGTTAAATAGATAGTCAATATCAGATAGTTAGGAGACCAACATGTGTGTTCCAGTAAGCTAAATTGAACTGCTTGTGTCTTACCTTCTAGGTGTCAGTGGGTTTGTGATGTATAGAGAACCCCTGAATATTCTCTCTGGCCTAAGAGGAGTCAGCTTTGGGAGACAGGTAGGATATAGTCTCTCTTGGCTGTGGTTATTTCCCAGTCCATCAGAGATAAGAGTCTACACTGAGTGTATACTGTGTGGTACTTTGAGAGCTGCCTCAGCTCCAGGTAGAAAGAGACATCAGTTATTTATGGAAGCTCAATTGTCAGGCAGCTGAGTATTTTCTGCTTTCAAAGATGATGCCCTGTGCTCTCCTAGAGCAATTACACTAATGGAATGAAGGACCTCTTCTGATGGATAAAGCCAACTCAGTGGTGAGAGCCAAGGGTCAGTTGGTATTCTATCTCCTGGATGTGAAAGGAGATGGTTTCACACTGATGGCTAGTAAAGCAATAGGCAGCAGAATGGATTTGGTTGTAGAAGATCATGTTTGTAGGAGACTTCAGGCTCCTGGGACCCAGAGGGACTATACAGGTTACAACTTCCCTGGTATGATATGCTTGAGGCAGAGGCCGTTTACAGTCTAAATGGTTTCAAATTACTTATTAGGTTCCAAGTAGGTATTTGCTCATTAGGATCAAAAAGGAATTTTACTTGGTTCTTTAAAATGATGTATAAATAAAAACAGTCTCTAAAGTAAAGCAACAGAAGCTGAGATTATAAGCAGGGGCTCCTGACAGGTGTTTGCTCTAACTGAGGGCTCGGGTGTTGCTACCAGTCCTGTAGTTGAGAAGCATCTAGAGCAGTAGTGGCAAACCTATGGCACACATGCAACAGTGGGCCATTTGTTATCATTGAAAGTTCTATAAGATTCACTATTGCTGATCTGGAGTGTATACATGTGGGTCTGGGTAAACTCCACTGGACAATCATAGCGCCTCTCTCATTGGGCTGGTAGAAGTTAGGAGGACGATATGCTAACTGCACTGTCTGGCATCTTGCAGGTAGGCAGAGCTGGCTCAGTCCCCTGCTTTCAGTTTGAAAATTCCAGTTATGACACTCTATTTTCCCAGCCTAGGCAGATGTTCTAGCTTAGCAACTGTGTGCCTGGGCAGAATTCCTGGATGTTTTGCTCTGTTCTTTGTGAGGTCAACAAAACATAGTAGCCTCTGATGAAACAGTCCTTGTGCCCATTTAGACCATGATGTCTGCACTCTCAAGTTCATTTCTCAACAAATTTGTTACTTTTACCTATTAACTAGCATTTGGAAGTCATCTCTCCCCTTCCTGTCTTTACTTCTTTTACCTGTAATTTCATTGTTCTCTGCTTCGTCTTCCTTTACTGCTTTAGGGCATTATGAATCAGGGTACACACATAAATGCAACGCCCCTCAAAATGAAGACCTTTTTAGTTTCTTGGGAAAGTGATATGTAGTTCACAGGAGTAGGGAGGCATGCATGCCATTCTTGGGCTGCCCTGTGTGAACTGGCCAGCACAGTTGTAGGTGGCTTTGAAGTGGACCGTGAGAGCCCAGGACCCAGGCTGGAAGTTGGATCTATCTGCTTTTCATTGAATGAAGACCTAGGGGAGGCCTATCCTATTCTCTTATCACCAGGGGTCATAAAATATGCTGAACTATGTCTGCTGGCATAGGCTTCACAAACTGAGACCAAGTTCAAGCACAAGGAAAGGGCTGTGCTTCAAAGGAGGAAGTGGAAATGTTCTGTGTGCATGCATAGGAGCCCTGCAGAAACCTAGGCTGTCTGTGCCCAGGATAACCTGGGAACACAGTGTGGCGGAGAGGGCTTGCCCCCAGCATTGATCAAGGGATAAGATTTATCCAGGAAAGCAAGAGAGGAGGGGAAGAACCCTCAAGAAGGGACAGGTAGGAGGATGGATAGAATGGAGCTGAATGATGCAAAGGATAGTTGTAGAGAAAGGAGAGGTAGGAAGGAGAACATCTGTGTGTCCCCAGTGCACTGAGCACTGTATGTGTTTCTGAGATCTCACAATAATCCTGTGAACAGGGTTTTTCTATATGGGGACCTCAAGCCCAGAATGATAAACCCTTTTTTTTTTGGAAGTCCCTGAGGCAGGCGTTTGAGCCTTGAGTGTCTGACTCCAAGGCCGCACACTCTTCCTACTTCCCTGGCCTGCTTTGGATCAGGCATTGCTTTCTTTCACTTTTCCCTGAAAAGAAGGCTGGAGCACTATGATTTCCACAGAGCCAGTTGAATTTCTGTCAACGTGGAATATTCTCTTGAAGACATCCCAGACCTAGGAGAGCCTGCAGTCTGCCACACATCCTCCAATTATGCCAGCATGTCTCTCTCTCTCTCATAAATTCCCCCTAGTGAAATGGGACTGTGTTTTCTTTGTTTGGATCTAAATCCTGCTGCTCTATTGATTACTGTAATTCAGCCTTAATTGGACTTCTGCATAGCACATGCACAGATGACAGCAAGCCTCTGGGCAGCACAGCATCCATTATTAATATGATGGTGCTGGCCTTTACCCTGCTCTCCGCCTTCACCTGGGGGAGCACTGGAAAACAGACCTGCCGAGTCATATGCCTTCCATATGCATTTATATCTTCAAAATATTTGTTTCCTCTTCAAGGTAAAGAGAGGTGCAAACTACACAAGTAGCAAACGTTTCTTTAACAGCCTCTCTGCTGGCCCAGGGAAAGGTCCATGCAGCAACTCTTTCCAGGTTGGGGAGGATGCTTAGTCTCCCTCAGAACTAAAGGACTGTACTTTGTGAGTCACAGAGAGGCAGGTAGCCTCAGGAACCAGCCAAGGTTCCAAGGAGCTGGTGGGACAGAATGTTAGGATTTGTATCTGGGCACCAAGAAGAAGAGTCACATTGGGCCAACTGCTTAAGGCAACCAGGCCATAGTGGAGAATGGAGCCATGCTCCATGGACTGAGGCAGAGCAGATTCTCATTTTCAGGACAGGCATGGGTAGCCTCACTACCTAATAAGAGCTTGGAGACCAGTGAAGAGTTTCATAGTCCACTGTGGATTGAAAATGTCAGTGCAAGTGTCCACCGACCACCGTTAGCAGCACACCCAGGCAGCAGGTCTGGTTAATGGACTCTGGGTGAACCCTGTGCCCTGTCAACATGGATTTGAGCATTTATAGAATTTCAGAGTTAAGGTGAGCTGTGCGGTGGTGATGCTCAGTGAACGCACTTATAAATGGGCCAAGTGAAGCCTAAATAAGGGAAGGCAGTTGCCCAGGGTCACACTTTTAAGTGTTCTGCCCTACCCAAGCAGAGAGAGGCAGGGAGCACCGGGGATCTGGATGAACTGCTCCAACCATGAGAGGGCTGAGTGTGGAGAAAGTGCAGCACCTACCTTGGAGGTTAGTTTTCTTAAAGCCAAGTCGCTTACCCTCTGTTGACACTGACAGGCAGAGGAAGACATCTGGGATTCTATGATGCACCTTGTAGCTGTCTTGTTACTTGTCTTCAGCCCTTATTACTGGGATACTCTGGCCAGCTTTGGGACAATAACTGAGGTTAAGACAAAATCCCAGCCCTCAAGCAACTGACACTAGAGTACAGAAGACAAGTACTAAAGAGGTCATCAGAGAGACAGATTTTGCCCAAATGGGAAGGGGTTAAGATAGGAAGGGTGTGGAAAGAGAAAGGAGGAAAAAGGGATGGAAAAAGAAATCAAGATGTGATAGGTACATACACCAACTCCACACAAGGAATGTAAACACTATGTACTGCAAGCATGTACTAATAAAAAAAAACCCTACAACAGCAAAAAGTTAAAAAAAAAAAAGCAAACACATGGCAAAGGGCTTCAGATAGCCTAAGGGCTGAAAAACAATGACAGAGGGGAGTTTGATGAGGGGTAATAGGAGGGACAGGACTCTACTAAGTTTATCTCATGTTTTTATTCATCAAGAACTGAAAATTTCCATTTCCAGGGCTTCCAACTGCCTTGGAAGGGACCCACTGCAGAGCTAGCAGGTGGCTTTCATTCTGCAGTTTGCTCTGTAGGAAGAATGGAGCAAGGGACCAGATTGCCCTGCAGAATTTATTGCTAACCAGCCAGTCACAGGAGTCTCTCTCCCTCATCTTCTCTCCTGCTTGGCATGTCCTGGACTTTCTCTTGCTGTGGACAGAAGTGAGTCTTGGAAACAGGGACCGGGTGCCTCTGCCTGTCATTGGTGCTCCGAGGGCACCTGAGGGGTGAAGATGGGAGGGGAAGAAGAAGACAGTGGCAGTGGTGCAAAGAGAGACAGGGCCCTGAGACCCTTCTCTTTCTGACTTTGCTAAACACTGAAAATAGCTATCCTCGGGGACCCTATGAGGGAGCCGTGAGCTGCTGCGTGCCTTCTGCCACAGGCAGCCTCATCCACTCCCCTCTGAGCACTTTCCCCTGCGAGGAGACAGGAAGGCTGTCCTCTCTATCTACCCTGCTGGGCCCTGGCTGCCTCAGCAGCTCAGTCTCTTTGTGTCTGTCTCTTCACTGCCCCCACTGCTTGTGGAATAGATGCTTGTCAGGGTCTAGGATCAAAACCACAATGTAGGTTCTAAGCTCAGGGCAAAAAGGATGGAAGAGGAATGGGAAAAAAAGAGGTACCAAGATATATCATGTACAGGTACAAATTCCCTATGGTGAATGTGATCAATGTGAATATCTAAATTGGACCAATGAAGTTAGTAATAAAATATTTTTTTAAAAGGTGGAGGCAGTTGGTTCTTGGGTGTCTATCCTGCGTAGCATGGGTGGGTGCTGAGCACTAAAGCCCACTAACCCTTATCTGTCTCTTCCTCATGCTCGTCTCTTTTAATCAACGTCCTTGTTATCTTTGCACTATGGTCCTGCCCATCATGGAAATACAAGTCTCAATCATCTGTTAATAAGATGAGCATCTGCTCTGTTCTAGTTCTACTTCTGTTTGGGAGAGCAAGGGAGCAGCTTGAGGGAGGGCAGGGGGAGCAGTTAGGGGCTGTCTGCAGATGTCATCGCACCTGAAGCAAACGCCTCCCTTCTCCTGGTGCCACCAGCCAGCTGCTGCTTCCTGGCTTCTCTGTCAGCCTCCTGCTCCTCAGTGGCAGAAGATTCCACCCTCTTTCGTCAAGTCTGAACCAGTCCCCAAGGCCTGTCTAACCCACATCCTCAGCCTGTTACTGTCACTGGAGGTGGAGGGAGGTGCAATTGGCTATGTACACAGGCAACAGAGCTGGAGCTATTGTTCCTGGATTCATATTCTGGTCTGTACCCATTAGTTGAGTATGCTTGGGCAGGTTTCATTAGTCTCCTCATGCCTCATTTTACTTATGTGGAAAATAAGCTAGTGCTTATACCATTGTGTGTTGTGAAGATAGATGAGGGCAGACAAAGCCCACAGGACAGTGCCTGGCAGGTATGTGTGCTGCATGTGTCAGGTCACATTCAGGTGACCTCTTTTTTTTTCCTGTTCTTGCTGCCTCTAACCTCTTCCTCCTCCTCCTCTTCCTCCTCCTCCTCCTCCTCCTCCTCCTCCTCCTCCTCCTCTTCTTCTTCTTCTTCTTCTTCTTCTTCTTCTTCTTCTTCTTCTTCTTCTTCTTCTTCTTCTTCTTCTTCTTCTTCTTCTTCTTCTTCTTCTTCTTTTTAAATTGGATATAGGGTCTCACTAAGTCACTAAGTTGCCAAGGCTGAGCTGAAACTTGCAATCTTCGAGCCTCAGCCTCCCAGAGAGCTGGGATTACAGGTGTGTGCCACCATGCCCATCCTTCCTCTCCTGTTGCACCAGCCTCCCAACAGATCACCTGCTGATGTAATACCTTCTTCTGGGTCACCTTCCTCACTGCTTCTGGAGAGCTCCTCTGCCCAC
>RJWM01031903.1:0-14301 GCA_004363535.1 Dasyprocta punctata | reverse complement strand
AGAAACGGGGTGAAAGTTGACCAAGGTGTTCACAGTTTGACTCATACACTGGCAAACCAAATTGGATTCAGCAGTGCTTAGTAGTGTTTACCTGTCAGTTTAATTTTGCAAACGATCACTAATGAGCCCAGTGCTGTGGTTTAAAAATGGGATAAGATATATAGATATAGATACAATTCTGTTTAGCTCCCCACCCATACACAGGGGATGTATTTTTGGAACGATTTCAGAGGCTGGTGACTTGGAGCCCTTGCTGACAAAGTGCACGTGTGTCCTCCCTTGAGCACCAGTCAGGAGTCAGGAGTTCTGAAACACTTGTGAGGGGTGGTGAGGAGACTTCGGTGTGAATTTTGAGAACCCTGGAGGAGCAGCTCAGAATCCGTGCTCACGAGTGTTTGAAAGTTTCATCTGTCTTCTTTTGTGCAGATTCCAAATGTTGTTGGAAGGCTAGTCAGTAAATAAAATAGCCCGTTGACAGAACTGACAAAAACTGAGGGATTCGGATGAGGGTTCAACAAGTCATTGTTAGCTGTATTGTTAACTTTGGCCAGGACAATTCTTGGAAAGGCTGTGTATGAAATACCAGAACGAAGGCTCGCTTTTATGTGGTGCTCAAACTGTCTGCCTTGCCTGCTTCTCTCAAATTTTCATAGTCCGTTTGAATAATAAGTCAGCAATACTGTTTTAGTATATACTGCTTCACATACATTAGTTTTTTTCTAAAAAAGCAAAAGTGCTGAGAGATCCATATTCCCATATATGAGAAAACTGAAGCACAGAGAGGTAAAGAAATACAGCCCAAGCCACCCCGCTGATAATTGGTAGAGCCATGATTTGAAGGCAGCCTCGCTCCTGGATTCGTGCCCTCCAGGTCTACCATCCACCCTAGCTTGACTCTGACCCACACCTTGGGCGTGAGCGGGTGTGGTTCAAGGTTCAAATGAGGTGGGTTCACTTCACTCAGTGGCAGACACTGGGTAGGTTGATTTGGCTGACTTTTTAGGAAATAGCTACTTTTTATTGCAGTGTCTGTTCTGTTGGCCGCTCAGGAACGGGAGGTGTGAGTCGTGGTTTCTGTCTTGAAGGAGCTCACAGCCAAGGTTGAGCTATGAGATGTGTTCTTATGAAAATGTGCATAACCCAAGGCACAGTTCCTGTAAGGAACCCAGCTCTAAGGAGCTCACTGTGGGTCTGTCGTGGGAGAGGAATAAGTTGGCTGTCATAAACTAGAGAATGTTAACATCAGCTAAACCAAAGCATGTTGAACCTTGTACAGATGTGTCTTATTTATTTTTTGAGACAAGGTCTTGCTATGTACTTCAGGCTTGTCTTGAACTCACTGTGTAGTCCAGACTGTCTCAAACTTGTGGCAATCCTCCTGCTTCAGTCTCCCGAGTGCTGGGATTACCAGCATGCAAATGTGGCTTCTGGCCGGACTGGTGGCACACGCCTTTAATCCCAGCTCTTGGGAGGCTGAGGATCGTTGTGTGTTTGGACCAACCTGGGCTACAAAGTGAGTTCAAGGCCAGCCTGAACTGCATAGTGAGACCCTGCCTCAAAAAAATAGGGCAGGGGATTTAGCTCAGTGGCCTAAGGGCCTGCGAGGTTGTGAGTTCTATCCCTGGTACCAAAAAAAAAAAAAAAAAAAAAAAAAAAAAAAGAAGTGGCTTCTGCCCTGGATCTTTAATCGAGTCCTTTGAGGGTCTTTCTATAATCCCTGATCCTCATTTGCTTCTCTGCCCCAGACTTGGTTCTCATAGTCACTTCTCTGCTCTCTCTTTTTTTCTATTTTTGCTTTTTTGAAAAAGAAAAAAATTAATTGTGGTAAAAACCACATAATATAAAAACGTGCCCTCTTGACCATTGTTAAGTGTACAGTTTGGTGGAGTTAGCTGTAATTCCATTGTTGCAGAGCAGATCTCTAGGTCTTTCTTAGCTCATGAAATGGAAACTTCATACCCAACGAACACCACAGCCCTTGGCAGTCACCGTCTGCTGTTGGGTTCCAGATTTTGACTTTAGATCCTTTGTGTAAGTGGAATTAAGTGGTATTTGTCCCTTTGTGTCTGGCTTATTCCCTTAGCGTGATCTCTTAGAGACTCATCCATGCTGTAGCCTGGTGGGTCTTCCCTCCCTGTGAGGTTGGGTAACATCCCCAGGGCGTGCGGGGCACACCCTGCTCCTCCTGTGCCGGAGATGGGGCTGTCCCCACCGCTGGCCTCCGCAGTGAATCCTCCAGGGAGCCCCAGTGAGCAGACCCTGCCGTCGGTTCTTCCAGATGCCTATCCCATCTTAACAAGCAAAAGGAAACTAAAAATTCTTTTCCAAACCTTTCTCTGCATTGACCTATTTCCTAACTCATGTGGGTCCCTGGAAACACACTCATCCTCTTTCATGTGCTGCTCGACATCCTCCCCTGATGTCTGTTTTCTGGGGGCTTCTGAGAGCTTCTAATGGACCTGTTCCACCGCAGTGCTGTGCTGGTGGCGGTCGCGCTAAAACACGTGCACTTTTTAGAAGTGTATTTAAGAGTCATGCATGCTCGAATAGAAACAACCTGCTGGGAGACAAAATAGATAAAACTCTAAGGCATAAGCATGGGAAAGGACTTTCAGAACGGAACCCCAGTTGCACAAGAAATGGCCTCAAGAATCAACACAGGGAATCATATCAAATAAAAAGGCCTCTACAACAGAGGGAACAGCCAAGCGTAAAAAGAGACAGCAGAGTGAAGAGAATGGGGACAAATTTTACTTCTGACAGAGGACTAATACCTAGAACTCAGAAAAAATCAGAACCCCCGCCCAAATAAAAGACCCAGTCATAAAATGGGCAAGTGAAATGAATAGATAGTTCACAGAAGAAGTACGAATGGCCAGGGAGAAAGACACTACATTGCTGGTTATTAGAGAAACGCAAATTAAAATAACACTGAGTTCCATCTTATTCCAGAAAAGCTGGGCGTGGTGGTGCATACCTGTAATTGAAGTATTCAGGAGGCTGAGGCAGGAGGATTACAGTGAGTGAGTCCAGCCTGGGCTACATAGTAAGTTCAAGGCCAGCTTGAACTGCATAATGAGAACCATGAAATGTGAACTGTGCATAGTGAACTGTCTCGAAAAAACAAAAAACAAAACCCCAAAACCAAAAAAACCCCACCGAAACCAAAAACCAACCAACCAAACAAAAATAAAAACAAAAACAAAAAAACTCTAAAATCATCTTACTCCAAAATGGCTGTCATCAAGAAATCAGACAATAGCAAATGCTGATGGGGTGGGGTGGGGTTTTATGTTGTGCATGGGAATATTGCTGACTGTAAACTGTACAACTGCTGTGGAAATCAGTATGGAGATTCCTCAGAAAACTAAAACCAGACATTCCATTTGACCCAGCTGTTCCTCTACTAGGTATCTTCCTGAAAGAGTTAAGTCACCATGTTACAGCGTCATGTGCACACCTATTGTTTATATACTTTGCTTCTAATTCTTAATCATTCAGCAAGTGTATGCCTTAAAGTAGCACACACAATTTCTTTTTTGAATTCAGGCGTTGTCTGTATACTTCTGTGATTGGTGCTGAGCCTTAACTCACTAGTAGCCCCCCGCCCTCCAACCCTGCTACGATGGAATGAAGGTGAAGTCACGTGACACCAGAGCACCCCCGTTGGAGTAAAGGAGATGAATCAGTTTACAGTATGAAGAACAAAAGTCACCAGTTCTCTAATGGCAGTGATTCCATCGTGTTCTTTCCTCAACTGTTTGATTTGATCCCTTCTTTCATGTTGGAAGCGTTCCTAAAATCTCTGATTATCCTTGGCTGTTTTGTATTTCATCGTGAGACACTTAAAAGCTGGTTGGGATGGTGTAAATTGGTAGGACCTGTGCACTGCTGGACTGTCTGCAGTGTCATTTGATTGAAACCCATCATTTTTCTTGTTGGCCCTTGGATATTAAGGTCTCTAGGCCTTTTCTGTTGGGTATTTTTGGTTTCTACAATGAAAATCTATTTGTTCTGCTGTGGGGTGTGAGTTTTGCTGACAGATTTCTGCAGTAGAAACTGTAGCAGTGGGTTGGAAAGGGGAGTTAGCAATTTGGGGTGCAGACTTTGACTAAATCTCTGATGTTCAGCACAGTGGTTGTTCCTGGCCCCGTGAGCATGGGTCCTTTTGGGCGCAATGTCCACTGAAGGGAAATGTCCTGCTTCTGGTGGGCTGGGGAAAGGATGTGCTCAGCTGCAGAGGGAGGGCGAGTTTCTAGATTCTCAGCCAGTCCTCCCATGTGCAGCCCTTTTATTTTCAGGACTGTCTGATATCACAGGTCCTGAGCCACCCAGAGTTTTGTCTTGGAATTTTTGTGCTGCTGCTTGTCATCTTCCTTGTGCAGGCTTAGACTTCAGCCATCTCACTCACTAAACACCTTCAGTTCACTTTTTTTCTTCTAAAATATTGCTGATGTTCTTGTTTTCTGCTCTTTTTTCCTTTTGTGGATGCTGCTTTTTTATTCACTGATTATCATTTTAGTAGGGTGTGGAGAGGGACTGGCGATGAATAGCTCATACAGTTCATTGTGTTGAAAGAGAAATGTCAGTGTGCTGTCTTCACTTGGTGAATCTTTTCCTATGACAGTATTTTCCCATAACATGCATTTTAATGCCTGCATTGTGATTATGTAATTCTACTATGATTTGTCTCAATCTCTTACATGATATCTCTAATTATTTGCTAGTGTAAACCCATTTAATAATATCTTCATATACTTTTTCCTGTCTTATAGTTATATTCTTAGGTTGGATTCCCAGTAATTCTATTACTGTGTTAAAAATATGTGTTAAGACTCTTGAGTACATTGTTGCAGCTTGCTCTTTGATAGATTTGTACCAGTTTATGCCACTAAGATGTGAAATGAAACCATTTTACTGAAGATCCAGCTGCTGCAACTGCGAGAAAAGACCTGCCTACTCAGCGGGGGAGGGGGGGGAGAGCCTGGGGTGAATAAGATTGACCTCAGTAATTATGTCAGCCAGTTGATTTGAAGCGTGGCTGTCTGAGGTCACATCCTAGCTGGTGACTTTAAGTATAAATTACTTAACTGCCCTGGACTTTACTTTCATGCCCTATAAAGTGCATTGGAGGTGGGGAACAGGAATAACAGTAAACAGATAGCCTTAAGTTTAGATTTTTGCCTGGATTGCTGGGAATGGAGAACAAGACCAGTGAAATCACTTTCCCAGGTAGTCATGATGAAATGTTCTCGTTTTGGGTTTACATCCACATTAGAAAAAGAAAGCCAAGCAATTCAAAAAAAATATAAAGAAGAAAATAAATTTTTAAAGCCATCTCACCAGAATCGGACCACTGAGAAGCAATATTATTACCATTTTGTGAACTCCATCTGGAACTTGCCACAGGCAAGTCAGAAAGACAGATGGGACCTTTACCCCAGAACTAATTTTACTTAAAGGTGTAAAATAAAACCGACTTTGGTAAAGCAAAGAAAAAGAAACTAAGAATTTTTGACTTCTCCACAAGAGAGTTCAGAGGTGTCTTTTAGAAACCAAATTTATGAGACAAGGTGATAAATTTTAAGAGATTAGAATAATTTCTCATAAACTTTATGTTTCAAGTTGAGACATACTTCCTCCTTCGAAGGCTAAAAAAATTAGCACTGACCCTAGGCGGCTATTTTTTCTCCTAGCACCAGAATTTTATCAGTTAATTAGGAATTTTACAACAAAAGATTATAACATTCATATTCTGTTTTAATACGACATTCCCATAGCTCTTTTACTTAGTCCTTTTTGGGGGCGGGGGAGATTCAGTATTTGTTACCAGCGTTTTTACGTGGGTTTTCACCATTTTTGAATTTTTATTTTGATTGTGTGTTGGTTGGCTTTTCTTGTCATATTGTTTGCCTTCAAGAAGTTCTGGTGGGCATGGTCTTCTGTCTTCCCTGGGCCTTTAACTTCTTCAGCATAGCTGTGTTTTACCTTTATATTTGAAGGGCAGTTTGACTGAGTCTGCAAGTTTTGGGTCACATTTCCCTGCCCTCAGGATTTCATAGACTTTGCTCTCTGTTCTTTTTTAGCATTGGGTATTTCTGGAGGAGAAGGCGGAGAGCGAGTTGATGTTTTTCTCTCTCACACATGACCAGTTTTTTCCATCGGAAGTGTCCATTCAGTTCTTTTTTTTTTTTTTTTTCAGTTTAGACTTTTATAGCTTGTGTGGGCATTAGCTGTTCTGTGTCACTTTCCTAGGACTTCTTATAGATCTATATAAGATATATAAAATATATCTTCCTATAGATCTATATAAGATATATAAGATATATCTTCCTATAGATCTATATAAGATATATAAGGTATATCTTCCTATAGATCTATAGAAGATATATCTTCCTGTAGATCTATAGAAGATATAGAAGATATATCTTCTATAGATCTATAGAAGATATAGAAGATATCTTCTATAGATCTATAGATATATATATCTTCCTATAGATCTGTATAAGATATATCTTCCTATAGATCTATATAAGCTATAGAAATTAATACAATTTTTTTTTTTTTTTTTTTTTTTTGTGGCACCAGGGATCGAACTCACAACCTCAAACCTGCCAGGGCAGGCGCTTAAGCCACTGAGCCAAACTCCCAGCCCTGGTTTTTTGAGGCAGGGTCGCACTATGTAGCTCAGGTCGGCCTTGCGCCGCGTTGTAGCCCAAGCCGGCCTCGAACTCACAACGCTCCACCTACCTCAGCCTCCCGAGTGCTGGGATTAAAGGCATGCGCCACCACGCCCGGCTAATACAATTTTGTTTTGTTTTTCGGTTTTTGTGGGTGGGCTGGGGACTGTATTTGCACAGCCCCGGTGGCTGTGGAGAAGGCTGCTGGGGAAAGGGGAAGGTAGCTGTCAGTTGTTCCGCGTTTCTGTATGTCACCTTCGAACCTTTATTGATTTAAAAGATGCTCTGATGGTTGACATCCAAGACCTCCCTTGAACATGGCAGAGTCGGTCAAGTCATTCCTTGTCAGTGACTTGAGTAAAAACACAAGCGTTCGCATCTTGGACTCCTGAGGGGGGATGTAGCTTGCTCTGCGATCCCCACTCTGTCTGTGTCCTGTAGTGGGCGGCAGGGACACTCATGTTTTGGCAGGGGCTGTGTCCTCGACAGTCCTGTCCTGAATGTTTGGGACAGTTATGAAAAAGAAGCCTCCATAATTATTTGATGAACGAATGAAGTTTTGAGACACAAAGTCTTCAAGATACCTTAAAGATTTAATGTGTAAAAACAGTTCTCTGGGAGGCTAATTTAGAGGGGCCCTATCTCAAGATAAAAATAAATGAATAAATAAAACAGGACTGGGGAATGTAGCTCAGTGCAAAGGCCCTGAGTTCTACTCCAGGTATTGTGGGTTTGGCGGGAGACTGGGAGTCACCATGTCCAGACGTCTAGTTCAAGAGACCAAGAATTTTCCTCACCACACATTGGGCGGCATTGAGGCTGGTGGAGCTTTGATCGGCCTCCCTGCCTCCCTGGCCGTGGGGCAGGAGAGAGCGCTTGCGATTCCACCTGTCTGTTCCACTGACTGGCTGGCTGGCCTGCCCACTGGCTGACGGTGGCCAGCTTGTGACAGAGGAGTCCGGTGGGAGCTCCTGCCCTTCTCACGGCTTCCGTGATTGGGCAATGGAGGCCCTTTCTTTTGGCAGAGGGTCGTTTGTACAGGAACGACATGTAAGATACGTTGAAGGCCTTTCAGGTTTTTTTTTTTTTTGAAACAGGTTCTTGCTATGTAGTTGAGGCTGACCTTGAACTTGCTATGTAGCCCAGGCTGACCACAAACTTGTGGCCATCTTCCTGCCTCAGCCTCCTAAGTGCTGAGTTTACAGGCATGTACCACCACGCCTGGATAAGGTCTTTCATTTTTAATTCATTCTTTTTTTATTTTTTATTTTTTTGAGACAGGGACTCACTGTATGGCCTTGAATTTGCTTATGTAGCTAAGGCTGGCCTTGAACTCATGGTGATCCTCCTGCCTCAGCCTGAAAGAGTGCTGGGATTACAGGTGTGTGCCGCTATACCTGACTGTCTATTCATTGTGCTGCCTTGCATTGTCACAGGCAGACAGTAGCTGCTTTTGAAGATGAGCGAACAATTAAAAATTCCGTTAAGAAACCTGGCATTATAATGATCAACACACAAAAGGATTTGAGTAAATGAGAAATTAGTTAACCAGATTATGTAAACTGTAGGAATAAAAATTCCCCAGCCAACCCAATATATATTCAAATTAAATACATAGTCAATAGAGAGAATATTTGTTGTTCCCATGCATATTAAGAAAGACTTCTCAAATTGGGCATAGTTGGATTTTTAATTTAAAAACTAGTTTGAGGCCCCATGCAGTAAATATATTTTGCACTTTTATTTTTAGTTTCCCAGGGGATATTGCAACTGTGGGTAAAGTATTGTCACAGCTTCAGAACAGTCGAGATTTGTGATTTCCGGGAGCAAAAACCTTTAGGCTAAGGCAGGGGGTTTAGCTCAGCAGTAGAGCATTTGTCTTGTGTGTGCAAGGCCTTGGGTTCGATTCTCGCCTCCCTCCCCCAAAAAACATCCCACAAAACAAAACCCTTTCGGGTGATTCTTGTTGAAAGCTTAATTATTTTTACCGTATTTGTTAAAGTTCTTTTTCTTCTCGTTGTACATGATGTGTCTTCCTAAGAACATTTATATTTAGCAACTGGAATTTGCCCCACGGTGTCCTCTGCTATTCTCCCTGCTGTTCCCTCCTGTCCCTGCGTCTTGGCTTTCCCTGGCCCTGTCTACCCTGCTTCGCATTTCTCCCTTTGAGCTGATCTGCAGGAGGATTGTAATGCTGGTGAGATTAAAATGATCTGCACTCCTTTGTCATTTTCTTTGTATAAATATTTTACAGTGTTCGCTGCAAAGTTATTTTGCATTGATAGAGCAACAATTACTGTGAGACCCTTTGGAAGTGGGTTCTCTGCCCATGTCGGGCCGCTGCTTCTTAGGAAATGGTAAAAGTCTGAAAAGCTCCCTTTCTCTTGAGTGGTGCTTTCTAAAAATGTGTTCGTTAGAAATCAGTGCTTGAAGACCGATGTGATAGTGCACGTCTGTAATCCCAGCACTTGGGAGGCTGAGGCGGGAGGATCACTGTGAGGACTAGGCCAGCCTGGGCTACATAGTGAGTTCAAGGCCACCCTGAACTACGCATCGAGACCCTGTCTCAAAAAACAAGTCAAAACAAAACACAAAACAGAACTCAATGCTCAAGGAAACTCCTGCCTTAATGTCTTTCCCTCTGTACTGCTTCTTTGGTACCCTTTGCTGTGTCTTGGGCTCACCAGAAACAAAGTCTTAAGAAATTTGCAGACTGGTTTCCTGGGCAGCCGGGCTATACCTAGCTAGGTACCAAGCCCAATAGGACCTTCCGGGGAGACCTGTGAACTGTGGTCTCTGCTCCTTTTTATGTATAAAATCTTTCATAGTTTGCCCTGGACTGCAGAATACCCGTGAGAGGTGCTGTCAGTGTGGGAACTCCCAGCCCATCGCCCCCGCCACGGTAACCGCAGCCACTGTGTTCTCGCGATGCGCCCTGCTTGTCCATTGTGAGAAACCCTGGACACCCCGCCCCCGAGAACCCGGCTGCATTCGCAGGATCAAAACGCAGCCTTCACGGGGCTCTCCACGGGGACCTGAGCCCTGCGCCATCGGCCTGGCTTCAGAGCTCCCTGGAGTGGTTAGTCCCGTTCCTTCCGTGGGTGAGCATCGCGGGGGCACGGGGGCGCCCCGTAGCTGGCGAACACCCCTCCCATCGGCGCGGGGGTAGATGCTGGGACTACCCGGGTGAATGTCATTGCCGTTAGGGAGGCGTGATAGGAGACCGGTTGTCATTTTTAACATCTTTCCCTTCTTGAGTACCACCATAAAGCTAATCCCTCCAGTTAGAGGAGAAAGAGGACTTAAAATCCTAAAATCTCAACAAGTTAAATTCTTTGCATCTGACATCCAGGCCTCATCTATGTATTTGTAATCATTGTACCAAAGCGATTTTATATTGTTAATTAATTAATTAATTAATTAACTTTTGGGTTTTTTGAGACAAGGTCTCACTGTGTAGTCCAGGATGGCCTCAATTCAAGGTGCTCCTCCTGCCTCAGCCTCCCAAGTGCTGAGAATACAGATGTGCACTGTTATGCCCTGCTTGTTTTACTTTCCAAAAAATGGTGTCCCACAATTTCCTCTGCCATTTTAAGAAAAAGCGTTCGTTCTAGGCAGATGTTTTAAACTGATGAGAAGGTTGAGAAAAGCAACCAGAGAAATTAATTTATTTGTATGAGTAATAAAAACTTGATCTCCTTAATCTTAAATTGGTAGTTTGTCACATGAGATAGATTTTCCGAGGTATGTTTCTCTAGTCCTGTGTGTGTGTGTAATGTGTGCGTGTGTGTCTCAGGGCTCAACAGCTTTTCCCAAACGAAGGAGGCCGCACAGCTCACTCCCGGGTTTGGTAGCCGTGGCCGCCGAGTCACCAGACCCCAGGCTAGGTCCGTGTTGATGTGCCCGGTGCGAGCAGCCTGCTCTCCTCGTTTAGTGCGACCCACTGGAGTGACAGTGACAGGACCGCAGACCCCGGGAGAGGAAGTGCGCTTTGCTGAGCTCCTGTGCAGTTTCCGCCTGGCCGCTTCTCCGGCTGTGATTTTCACATGGCATTAAAGCTGCTTTCCCCCAAGCAGCCATTGAAAGGATCCAGTGAGTCACGCGGACAGAGCCGTCTTCCAGGACCAGGCTTGAGGAGGATGTTCCTTAGTATTCAGACCCTGTGGACTTCTCCCAGTTGTGATCCCCTGTCCCGTCGCCAGCCCCTGTTCCTGTGTGATGCTGGACTGGCCCGGGGCAGGTCTTGCTGAAACCCACCTGACACCCACCTGCACTGCGGCTCTACTCCGGCAGGGACAGCAGGTGGCCCGACTTGTTCTAAGTGAAGCCATCTTTAGCCTTTCGTTATCACGGATTCCTTTCCTGAGTCCTTTTATTTATAATGATCTATTTGGACGAACCCCTTAGTGGTACGTACCAACTTCTAGAACTGCTACAAATTAATATATTTTAAAATTTCACTCCCTGTGTATTTTCTGGATAATTTTTCCGTTGCTTAGCTACACTGTGTAAAGTGGTCTTCATGGATTTGTGCATTGCAGGAAATTTTCTTTTTGCTTTTTACTTATTTATTAATTTTTTTGAGACAAGGTCTCACTATGTAGTCTAGGCTGGCCTTGAGCTCACTGTGAGGCCCAAGCTGACCTGGAATGTGTGGCAATCCTCCTGCCTCAGCTTTCCAAGTGCTGGGATGACAGGTGCGTGCAGAGCTAACGTCCTGCTAAGGGGCACACACGGATGAAGGTAAATCCCTGTTACTGAGCATTGCAGGGCGCTGGCCTGGTGCCCGCTGTGGGCTGGCCACCACGACAGCTTGGTTACAGATGACATGCGTGAGGTTCATGGCATCTCCCTTACCTCCCTGTCTGTAGCTGTAGCGGGGCACCAGAGGCTGGGCGACTTGTAGAGAAAGGAGGTTTGTTTGACTCAGGGCTCCGGAGCTGTGAGAGCCAGGCACCAGCGCTGGCTCAACGCCTGGGGGAAACACAGGAGGTCACCGGGGCTGCGCTGTCCTTTCTTGGTGGCGAAGCCAGGCCTGGTTGCTCTGAGGTCCCCTCACGTCGCAGAACCGCACCACTGTAGGCTGGGCGTTGGGTGTGGGTCCTTTCCAACTGGCCATGTGCCGGTCCATGTGCAGGTCCAGTGGCAGGTGGCAGCCGCGGTCCCCTGACTTGGTGCCCGCCTGGCTCGGTTCCTGGGGCGGGGAGCAACATCTCCTTAGCACTGTCACATGGGCTTCTGTTTAATGCTGACTTCCAGGCCCCCTCAAGACAGGAGAAATGAAAATAATGCATAATGTCTTTCTCCCCACAAAGCAAGCCCCTCATCTTGGTTATTTTGAGACAGTATGTAGTGCAGGCTGGTCTTGAACTCACTATGTAGCCCAGGCTGGCCTCGAACTCATGGCAATCCTCCTGCCTCAGTCTCTTGAGTGGCGTGTGCCCCCATGCCTTGCTTCAAGCCCCTATTTTGGTGTATTTCTTACCACTTGGTCATCAGAGCATTAAACAAGAGCATTAACAAAGAATAGATGTTCGACTCCGAATGCCTTTTTAGGGAATCAATTGTTTATCATATAATTAATAACATCTTTTCTGGTTATACTAGGTAAAGCAGATAGTTTTCTAGGCGTATTTCCATCTCAGAATTCCCAGTTTAAGACCTTTTTGTTTAGTTTATATTCTTTGTGTTCTTTATTACTTAGGTGGGATTTTATGAAGTTTTTTTTTTGTTTTTTTGAGGTATAATTTTTAAAATGTTCTTGTTTTACTCGGGCTTAAGTAAAATGAGTTTGGAATATAGCTTTTTTTATAGAGTGTTTATCTGAAAGCTTGGAAAAAATTCTCAGGCTTATTTATTTACATAGACCTGAGGGAGAGGAAAATTCCCATAATTATTTTCTGATGTTTTTCCTTTCTTGGACTATTCATGTTTTTCTGTAACAGATTATAAATTCTTTAGTTGTTTGCTTTTTCCTTACTCTTGGTTTTTTTTTCTTTGTAATTTCAAAATTCTTTAGGATTGCTCGTTATTCTTGCTTATCTTCTTTCATAAAGCTCTTTTTCTTTTCGTAAAGCTTTGGTAGGACACTTACATTTATGGTTTCAGTGTTAAAAATATTCTTGGTGACTTCATTTTTTTTTCTTAATGTTTTCTTTCAATCAGTATCTGACTACAAAACAAGAGTTTGACTTGCAAATGATCGGTTGTGTTTTATTTTTATTTTACTTTTATTTTTTGAGATGGGTTCTACTAGGAGCCCAGGCTGGCCTTGAGCTTGTGTCGGCTTCCTGCCTCAGCCTCCCGGGTTCAGAGAGGACAGGCGTTCACTGCAGGACGTAGACAGCGTCTGCGGCAGTGCTGTGTCAGAGACGCTCGGCATCCAGCAGAACTGATGTAAATTAAGGGACGCACACAGGCGCGTCAGGGAGGACGGCCGATCTCAATGACAGACACCTCCGCGCACTCGCACGAATAGAAGCGCTGCGCTTCGGGGTCCCGGGCAGCCTGGGGCTCGTCCTGGTAGCCGGAAGTGACCTGCGGCTCCTCCCAGGCCCTTGTCCCCACTGCCTTTCTCTTTGGTGTTGCATGACCGAAGATGCGGTCCGGTGTGTCTGTTTCAACTCAGCTGTGTGTTCCCTGGGAACCGAATTTTGCTTTGGGGAGAAAGTTTGTCTTTGTTCCTCCCCCGGGCTTCATTTTTACAGTATCCACTCCTGTCCACTGTGTGTCTCTATTTCTTACTCCTCCCCCCTGCTCCCTCCTTTTTCTTGTTTTTTGAGACAAAGTCTTGCTATATAGTCCAGGCTGACCTCAAACTCGCAGCGATCTTCCTGCCTCAGCCTACCGAGTGCTTGAATTACAGGCATGCACCTCCACACCCAGCCGTCTCTTTAGTTTTTGAAGCTGGCTGTCGTGAACTCCTTTCAGGGACAGTGACTCTGCCTGTGTGTGCTGTCTGAAGTCAGTGCCTTCCTGATTGCACAGGAAAGGCGACGGTGGACGCCCTGGTGCCTGGTGTGGCCTTGACACTCTGTGTGCAGAAGACTTCTTGGTGGTGGAAGTGAGGATAGTTCTAAGAAATTTTTAAAATTCATAATTTAGAACTATTAACAAAATCCTGTGCTCCTTATGTAGGTCTCACAATCATTCAGCAAACGTTTTTTGATTATTGGATGAATTTCCCCTTTGTCATTAGTAACTCACCTAGATGATTGGCCCAGTAGTGTTTTGGGGCCTGAACGTGCTAGAGAAGGAAAGAGGTTTGGGACGCTTTCTTTATGATGTGTCCGAAACAACTGAACCATGAGGTCCAGGGAGAGTGGAAAAGGTGACCTGTCAGAGATGGTTGAGATCCAGCCTCGATGTCAACCAGTCTGAGTCTGGCACTTACCAGCTGGGTGACCATGGCAAGCTGATATTCTCTGCCTCTGTCTCTGTCTCTGTCACTCTTGGATTTTTTGAGACAAAGTCTCACTTTGTTGTTCAGGCTGGCCTTGAACTCACTATTTGGCCCTGATTGGGTTTGAACTCAGGGCAGTCCTCCTGCCTCAGCCTCCCGAGATTATACAATGTGCCACCATCCCTGGCTAAGTTGATCTAGATCATCCCTGTGCCTCCG
>RJWM01031902.1:0-21959 GCA_004363535.1 Dasyprocta punctata | reverse complement strand
GGCGCAAGGCCGACCTGAGCTACATGGTGCGACCCTGCCTCAAAAAACCAGGGCCGGGAGTTTGGCTCAGTGGCTTAAGCGCCTGCCCTGGCAGGCGCAAGGCTGTGAGTTCAATCCCTGGTGCCACAAAAAAAAAAAAAAAAAAAAAAACACAAAACAAAATATAGAAAGCTGTCCAAGGCACTTAGAAAACTGCTGTCTGCTGTGGAAGGACAGACCCAGAGCCCTCATCTCTGCAGGGCTCAGTCCCTCTGGGAGACCAGGCAGTCGGCAGGTGCACCAGGCCCGGCCTCGCAGGGCAACCCCTGGATGCAGCGCCCCTCCCATTGGTTCTGGTGCCCACGGCGACTCTCCCATTTTTCTCCAAGAATGGAGCTGCTTGGCTCCAAACCCAGATGTCTGGAGTGAGGATACGCGCCAGGGATGGGGGAGAGAGAAGCCCATGTTGGTGGGTGAGCTTATCAGTGGGGTGAGTCCCTCCGGTCACACACACACACACACACACACACACACACGCACACGCACGCACACGCACACGCACACACTCTAATAACACCTTGGGGTGGAGGGAGTGCAGTCCAGTGCCCAGGACACAGTACTTCAGGCAGCAGTGGCTGTGGTACTTGTTGTCATTAAAATTGCCCAGCACTCTGAGAGGCTGAGGCAGGAGGATCACAAGTTGAAGCCCAGCTTGGGTAACTTAGCAACTTAATGAGACTCAGTCTCTAAAAACTAAAAAGGCCTGAGGATGTACCTCAGTGCAAAGGCCCTGGGTTTGATCCCTAGTACCAAAAAGAAGGCAGCGGGAGGGTCCTATCTCAGCTAGTTTAAGGTCTAGGGGACCTGGCCTGGTGTACTGGGGGAACAGGAAGGAGCCCAGTGTCGCCCCCCCCTGGACTGAGGACTTCACCCCCGGAGGATGGAGGCGTCTGTTTCTACTGCCATCCACCCTGCCACGGATGAACCAGACATGGCCTCTGCCTCCACCTCACACCAAGGCCCACCTGTCCCCAGCCCGTCCCTCCTGTCCTAGACCGAGGCCCCACTACCTCCAGGCCTCACACACAACACACAGGGCCCTTCCCCACTGAGAGCTGACCCCACCCTCCCCGCTTATGGCCCACTGTGGCTCCCCAGTGCCCTAAGACACATTTCCAGCCCCTCAGCTGGATACTTGAGGCCTACACCATCTCTGGCCTCATCTCTCACCACAGCACCCCTAGTTGTACCCATGCCTTGACCTCCCTGAGGCCAAATGCCTGCTTCCACCTTTGGGCCTTTGCACACGCTGTTCCCTCTGCCTGGAACACCCTTCCCTGCTTTGTTCGCCTGCAAACACCCTTATGTTTCTCAAGATGGAACTGCTGACCACCAGAGGATCCACACTTGAAGGGAAAACCCTACACCTGCAGGGAGCGTGGGAAGGCTACACCAGTGCTTGCCCCTCGTCAAACACCAGCGCTGCCACACTGGGGAGAAACCCTGCAGATGTGACCAGTGCGGGCAATTCTATTTGCAGGTCTCCTGCCTCACCCACCGCCAGCAAATCCACACGGGTGAGAAGCCCTACGAATGCAGGGAGTGGCAAGGCCATCTGTCACACTTCCTCTCTGACCCAGCACCAGACCATACACGCTGGGGAGAAACCCTATGGCCTCAAGGAATGTGGAAAGTCCTTTAATCAGCGCATCCCCTTGATTCAGTACCAAAGGATTCACATGGGAGAGGAGCCCTACAGACGTAAGGACTGTGGGAAAAGCTACGCTCAGAGCTCACACCTTCTCCAGCATCAGACGGTTCACACTGGCACTATGCATGTAAAGAGTGTGGAGAGGCTTTCAGCTGGAGTTCCAGCCTTACTGAACATCAGAGACTTCACAAGGGGGAAAGTGCCTACGTCCGTAATGATCTTCAGAGTCTTTGCATTGGGCACAGTTTCCCAATCAGCAAACTCAGGATGGATACACATTCCGAATGTGTAACAAACTGCTTCCCATTCTGCTCTTCATTGATCAACAGGTTCAGTGCAGCCTTCATTAACGCTAAGAACCCTAGGAAAACATCCGCCTTTAGGGACAGAGGGATCAGGTGCTCAAAAGACCTCTCAACAATGTTTGTCATCAACACTAGGAACCTCCAGGAAAGACACACTAACACCGTGTGTGAGGTCATGTCTTCTCTTCCTGGAGGGAGGATGCCATGTTTATCACCAGTTTTTCCTTGTTTTGGGGGCTTCCCTCATGTATTTCCTCAACCCTACAGTGTTCCCAGATAGTGGTATTGGTTTTTATTATTTTTTTTCTTTTTGTCTTTTTGAGACAGAGTCTCACTATGCAGTTCAGGCTGGCCTTGGGTTCACTTTGTAGCCCAGGCTGGTCTTGAACTCACAATGATCCTCCTGCCTCAGCCTCCCGAGTGCTGGGATTACAGGAGTGCACCGCCACACCCGGCAATAGTGGTATTGGTAAGAGGTGATCTAAATGGAATACTTCATCTGGTGTCTTTAACAAGAAGAGCTGCATGAGAGTTTTAAATTGGTTGATCCTTACACTGGAACCTGGATATGCAAGAAAAAACCCCCACAGCTTTAATAGTTAACACTTTAAAGTCTCAAATATGTGTCACTGAACAAATGCTAGATCATTTTAGTTTCTTTTAAATAAACCACAGATTTCAAAGTCTGAAATTGTTTTAAATAGTAAATGTTTCAGAAGATTACATTTTTTGTTTGTTTGTTTGGTACCAGGAATTAAACTTGAGACCTTGCACTTGCCAGACAGGCATTTATGCTGCTGAGCTATATATACCCAGCAAGGTTATGTTTTATGGCCTCTTCTTTCTTCCTATTTTTTTTTTTTTTCATGGCACCAGGGATTGAACTCACAACCTCGTGCCTGCAGACAGGCACTTAAGCCACTGAGCCAAACTTCCAGCCCTGGTTTTTTGAGGCAGGGCCACACTATGTAGCTCAGGCCAGCCTTGTGCTCGTGCTGTAGCCCAAGCCGGGCTTGAACTCACAATGCTCCTCCTACCTCAGCCTCCCGAGTGCTGGGATTAAAGGCGTGCGCCACCACGCCCGGCTCATGGCCTCTTATTTCTGCATGTTTATAGGACACAAATTATCCCATTGAGCATTGTGCTCTTAAGCACTGTTTATGCATGCCCAAAGTGAGATTTTTATTCTATTTTTATAACATTACATTTTATGTACACTTTTATAATAAGAGCGATTTTGGTAAAATAATAAATAATAATTTAAATGTGCAGGAAAGATTGAAATAAAATACCAATTTCTTATATTCTCACAGCTCAAAGAGACTTTGTAGTCTTTGGGGGGGTATTTTTCTTTCCACTTATTTTTAGTCTGTATCCATATGTTTAATTGTCACAAGTTTTGAATACACAATGTAAAATCCATAAAAGACCTCAAAGGTTTTGTCAAATTGCTTTCCAAAGGAGCAGAACCGCCTCCGGCTATCACGGGCTGCAAGTGAGGGCCACCAATGCCCTGCATTTTTCCAGCCGCCGATGCCGGTCATTTAGTGTATCAGGTAGTCTTTAATGACCTGAGTTTTTCAGTTTCATGTAGTCAATTTTTTTCAACCAACGTATGAAGCCCTTTTTTGAACAGTTTGGCTGTTCCTAATTTTTCTTTTTGTTTTTGTTTTTCTTTTTTTTTTTTTCAGTACTGGGGATTGAACCCAGGACTAGAGCTACATTTCAGCCTCTCTTGCTTTGTGCTTTTGTTTTGGGGACAAGGTCTCACTCACTACATGGTTAAGTTACTCACACTGGTCTTGAATTTGCAATTCTGCCTCAGCCTCGAGTGCTGGGATTACAGGTGTGTGCTAGGATATAGACATTTACTATCAATCAAAAACATTATGCTTGCTTATGGAAGTAAGGGAATTTATTGGTTCCTGTCCACCTCGGCAACAGATGGATCCGGGTGTTTAAACAACCTGTCAGCAGTGTCCTCCCCTCCTGGCTCTGTTTATGTTTCACGGATTGGTGCTCTGGCAGGTTCTCTCCTCATGGTGGCAAGGTGTCCACCAGCAATTCCTGGTTTATTTCCCATCAACTTGGCAACCCAAACAGAAAGGAAACACCTCATCCCTACCACCACACATTCCCTCACACGACAGACCACTCCTCACCCCAGCAGTGCTCCTACTACACCCCCTGCCTCCTTCTGTCTCTACCCGCTTCAGTCCTCTCAGCACAGCAGGAGTCATGCTAGAAATCATGGATTTATCACATCACTCTTCTGCCCAAAGCTCTCCAGCAGCCATGCCCTCCACCCCCCACATCCCTCCCAGGAAATGCTAAAACCCTTCAAATGCTCTTTGGGTCCTGCAAGGCCTCAGCCCCTGCCCCCGATCATGTCTCGCCACCGCTTGCTGCCCCGGCGCACTTGGGGCTCCTTGCTCCTTCCCGCACGCACTAGGCCCTCCCACCTTCGCACCTTTACCTGGGCCGCCTCCTCTGTCTGCATCCTCTTGCAGCGATGCACAGAGCTTCGTCACTTCTGGATCTCCGCTGGAGGTGACTTCCTCGGACTTTACCACTCACTTCACGTGATCATCTCCTTATGCTTCGCTGCGGTTTGAGTGCATTTGCCTCAAATACATTTTGAAACCTAAGCCCTGGTGTGACTGGATGAGGCCTTTGGGGGCTGAGAACCCTCATGGATGGAATTAGTGCACCAATCAGAGAACTCAGAGAGCTCCCCTGGCCACAATACCCTAGGAGGGTGCAGCAGGAAGGTGCAGTCTGTGAACCTGGAAATGCCCTTCCCAGACACTGAATCTGGTAGAACCTTGATCCTGGACTTTTGCCATCAGAACTGTAAAACTTTTCTGTTGGTTTTAAGCTACCGAGTCTGTAGTCATTCCTTACAGCAGTCTAATGTGGGGCGTCCCTGCACTCCATAGCCCATTTTGTGCTTCCCTTTTCTCCTAACACACAGTTGGGGTACAAACTTCACTTTATAGCCTGTGCTCCCCACTGGCAGCCAGGACTATGAGGCCCTGCAGCTGGCCAGGTGTGTGGCACCAGGAGAGAAAGAGCCAACACTCTTTGAAGACTCAAAACTTTAATCAGATAACAAGCTGACAAACACACATGGCAGACATTTCCACACTGGCCAACTGCAAAATAGGTAATGAAACCAGGACCCCCACCCCGCCTTAAACTTCTACAGGACTTCTGCTCCCTATCGCTGGTGTCAAAACTCGATCAGACATACTTTTTATCAACTTGTTTCTGCCCTGCAGACCCCTTTCATATACAACACGCCCATCTCCCAGGGAGACAGCTGCATACATCAGCACTTGAAAACCAGAATGCTCAGCACTGTGGTATAGCTCACGGGGTACACAGCAAGTTCTCAACTACAAAAACCAGCAGAACTCAAGGCAGGGTGAAGATTAAAGTCCAAAAAGTAAAGCAACCCAACTATGGAACACATTGTATCTGAATCCAACATTTTCATAAGCTGCTGTTGCTTCAGTAAATGTGACTGGGTCACTTAAGTGAGTAGGGTACAAAAGCCGGGAGCTGACAAGCAACTTGAGGCTGGTGACGTGGTTCCACGTGGTGTCAGCTGATGGAAGAAGTTTGAGCAAGATGAGCCCAGGGCTCCAATGGGAGGGATTATCTCCTCGCAGGGTCATCAACAATCCTTGGTGGTTCCAGAACTTCCTGGATGAGAGGGAAGTGGCATTTTAAGGATGTTAATTGCCAGCTGACAGGGGTCCTCTATGGAAATTTATCATTTATCTTCCTGTAGCCAGAAGTTTCAGGGCCAGGGCTGTGTTATCGGTACTCCTTCTCCTGGGGCCTACCAAATGTTTACACTGGATAAATGGTGGACAATTCTGCAATCACTTCCACGCACCAATTTTCACCATCAAGTATGTCTTTAGTGCAGTTTGAGTTTCACATGACAATATCCAATACAACTTCCTTAACTGCCTCCAAGTTAGCAGAATCCACTCATGAATCTCGCTCTCTGCAGTACCATTAACTCCCCAGACAGATTTTGCTTCCCACTGTATAAGCAATGGCTGTGGAATACTATGGAAGGTGGCATGTGAAGGGCAGGGGGAGCCTTCCGTGAGATCTGTGAACAGAAAGCTGTAGCCTTTTGAGATTAGAGCTTTACATTTTCTTCTTGGCTTTATGTGGAACTGTTAAGAATAGAGCAGAGATGAAGGAAAGGAAAAAGTCAAACATAAAAAGAGTAAGCTGGCACAGGCCCATAATCCCAATACTCTAGAAGGCTGAGGCAGGAGAGTTGCAAATTCAAGCCCAACCTGGGTAAATTAAAGCTTTACCAAGACCCTGCCTCAAAATAAAAAATAAATAAAAATAAGGGCTGGAAAACAAGGTGCCAAACAAAAACTTGAAAAAAAAAACAAAACTTAAAAGCTATGCACAGAGAACATCAACTGTAGTAAACAGTTTATTAGTTCTTTTAATATAAAAGAGTAGCCGGGCGTGGTGGCGCACGCCTTTAATCCCAGCACTCGGGAGGCTGAGGTAGGCGGAGCGTTGTGGGTTCGAGGCCGGCTTGGGCTACAGCACCAGCGCAAGGCCGGCCTGAGCTACATAGTGCGACCCTGCCTCAAAAAACCAGGGCCGGGAGTTTGGTTCAGTGCCTTAAGCGCCTGCCCTGGCAGGCACGAGGTTGTGAGTTCAATCCCCGGTGCTGCAAAAAAAAAAAAAAAAAAAAAAAAAAAAAAAAAAAAAAAAAAAAAAAAAAAAAAAAAAAAAAAAAAAAAAAATATATATATATATATATATATATATATAAAAGAGTGTAACACATATCCATAGCTCACACTAGGTGAGTGCTTATTTATGTGCTAGGCATCAGTTCTAACATGTATTTATTCAACTCACAACAGCACTGAGGTAGGTGACTATGACTCATTTTACAGGGTTTTATTTTTCTTTTTTGAGGCAAGGTTTCACAATATGGCCCAGGCTGGCCTCAAACGCGAGACAAGCCTTCTGCCTCAGCCTCCGGTTTTTTTTTTTTTTTTTTTTGGTACCAGCAATCAAACTCGGGACTTTGTACTTGCCAGGCAGGCACTTACACTGCTGAGCTATGTCCCTTGCCCCTCATTTTACAGATACTAAGACACTGAGGCCTTGAGACATTTTAGGATTTTCCCAAGGTCACTTAGGGTGGTAGATGACAGGTGGTATATGGCTCAGACAGCCTGGCTTCAGGGTTTATTTCTGAATTCCAATGTAACACAGCTTCTCAATTTTTAATAAAACTCATGTGCAAGCTTTCTAATCAATCTTTATTAATAAAGAGACTTACTAATCTGGAGGAGAGGAAGCTTGCAATGTGTTAGCTTCCAATCTGACCTCAGAGGAATGTCTGGATGTCTGGAACTGTTATCTCCTAATGGCTGTGAACAGTACTGCTGCTTGCTACTTTCGAGCATGAATTCGTTGGTGTCTGATGAGGGCAGAAAAGCTCTTAAAAGCTTTCTGACAATGTTGACACTGGTAAGGTTTCTCCTGGGTGTGACTTCTCTGATGTTGACTGAGATGGGCACTTAATCCAAAGGCTTTGCCACACACACCACAGGTATAAGGCTTCTCCCCAGTGTGAATCCTCTCATGCTGAGTTAGGTTAGCTTTCTGGGTGAAGGCTTTCCCACATTCGCTACACACGTAGGGCTTCTCCCCAGTGTGAACTCTCCGGTGAATAGAAAGGCACGAGCTCTGGCTGAAGGCTTTCCCACAGTCCTGACAAAGATAAGGCTTCTCCCCTGTATGAACTCTCTGGTGTCGGATGAGTTCAGCATTCGCACCAAAGGCTTTGCCACAGTCACTACATTCAAAGGGCTTCTCTCCTGTATGAGTTCTCCGGTGATTGAAAAGGCATGAACTCTGATGGAACACTTTCCCACACTCGCTACACAAATAGTGCTTCTTTGTGGCATGAGCTCTCTGGTGCTGAACAAGGTTACTCTGTGTGAAGACTTCGTCACACTTATTACATTTAAAGGGCTTCTCTCTAGTGTGAATTAACTGATGTTCTGAGAGGTGAGCACTCTGGCTGAAGGTCTTGCCACATTCATTACATTTAAAAGGGTGGCTGTCTTGAGGAGGCTGATGTCCAGTGAGGGGAGTGCTGGGGACAACATCCCCATCCCCGACATGTTCATGGGGCCTCAGCCCAGAGTGCATTCTCTGATGGCACAGGAGCTGCATGCTCTGGCCAAAGGGTTTTCCATACTGGTTGCACTCAAAGAGCTTCACCCTGCTGTGAATCTTCTTATGCTGAGTGAGGTACTTGTTGCGATTAAATGCTTTTCCACATTTGTCACACTTAAAGGACTTCTCATCAGGCCTTGGATGCTCTCTCTGTCCTGTGTTCTCGTCCAAAACTTTCTTGCTCGCATCAAATCTTTGCTTTTCTCTGGCATGGACACTCAAGTGGCAGTTTAGGGTTGAGCTGCAAACAAAGCGTTCTCCACACTCTGGACACTCATAGGGGGCTTCAATGGTGTGGATTTTTTGGTGCTGCACCAGGTGCTCTTTATTACTGAAAGTCTGCTTGCAAGTGGTACAGGCAAAGAGCTTGCTGGTGGCATGAGAGGCCTGGTGTCGAATCAGGCGTGAGGGTCGGCTGAAACTACGGACACACTCCTGACACCTGTGAGGTCTGCTGCCTGTGTGAACCTGCTGGTGCTCATGAAGGTGAGTTTTCCGGGAGAAGGCCTTCCCACATCCACTGCATTTGTAAGGTCTCTCTGTGCCATGGACTCTCTGGTGGATCTTCAGGGTGGAGGTGTGGCTGAAGGCTTTCCCACATTCGTCACACTTGTAAGGTTTCTCCCCAGTGTGAACAGCCTTGTGTTTGATGAGTGACAATTTCCGCCTGAAGGTCCTCCCACACTCCTGACACTCAGCGGCAGTTTTTGCAGTGTGAGTTTTCTGATGTTGGGTGAAATGTTTCCTCAAGGTGAAAGCTGCCTGGCATATGGCACATTCGTAGTGCCTCTGAGTGTGGGTTTTCTGGTGTCTAATAAAATGAAGAGCCCGGGTGAAAGTCATGTCACACTTGTCACACTTATAGGACTTAGGGGTTCTAGGGGTTTTCTGACACTTAACAGGCCGTCCATGATGACTGGATGAACAGTTGCCAGTTTGACTCTTACACAGTTTTTCTTTAGTGTGAATTTTTTGATGCCGCTGGAGGTACATATTCTGACTAAAAGTTTTCCCACATTCCTTACATACATAGGATTGGTAGCCTCTGTGGGTCACAGGACACACAACCAAGCGAGAAGGCAGGCTGAAACCTCTCTGGTCCTCTTGATGTGCAGACGGCTCCGTGCTCACGTGGGTGGCCCAGTGCTGGATGAGCTGGCAGCCCTGGCTGAAGCTCTCCTCACACTCACTGCACTTATACAGCGGCTCCTCCCCCCGGACAGCACCCTGCTGCCTCTCGTCTGGGTTGCAGGCAAAGTCACTCCTATATTCCTTTGACTCAGCTGGCGTGGGGCTCTCTTCAGTAATGTGCACCACAGAGTCTTCTCCTGTGGAAAGGAGGCAAGGACTCAGGTGGCTCTTCAATTCATGACCCGTGCATTCTGTGGTACTTTCATTACTGGTGACAATGCCAGACTTCGGAACACTCTCTGGACTTCCCAGCAAATTGTCCCACCAGCTCTCATCTAGACAGACTTCAAAGTTAGAGTTCCAAGGGTCATCCTTGGAGAATACCTCCATAATTTCTTGGGAGAGTCCTTCTTCCAAGAAATTTTGCTTTGGAAGTGAGTCCTTGGTCTCTGGCATGCCTGAAAGAGAAGAGTACAGATAAATCTCTCATGTTTTCCACAGAGAAAGACCAGGGCTGTGGGCCGAGAACACAGACACAAGAGAGATGGGGTATGGTTTTGAGTCCTGCCTGTCTGTCGAACTGATGAAGAAAAAGTCCCAAGTGGTGTCTCATCTGGAACTGACATCACAGAAAAGACAGCCCATTCTTAAAAGTGTTAAAGAAGGCAGAGACTCTATGAGGATGGGGAACCTCAGCCATAAGCCTTGCACTCACTGGTCTGCAGGTGAGGTAAACCAGGATGTCGCAAACCGTTTGTGCAGGTTGTGTGTTCTAGCGAGTGTTCTCTGAACTACAGCTAAGCAGGAAGCAGCCCCTGACCAGGGGGCGAGCCCCTTTTCCACAGCTAAATAATCAGCAGAGCAAGATCTGCTCTGATCTGACCCACCCTCTTAACTACAAGTTATATATTCTCTGGACTCCTTCACCAAACATGAGGTGCACCTGCTTCCCTCCATACCTCTCATCTCCCCCTTCTTTTTTCCATCCTGCACCAGCATCACCTGCTTCCAAGTTTCTCCCCCCCCCCCCCCACCGCCCATACTGGGGAATTCAACCCAGGGACTTCACAATGAGATACAACCCCAGCCCTTCTGGTTTTTATTTTGAGATAGGGTCTTGCTAAGTTATTTCTTTGTGCAGGCTGGGCTTGAACGTGTGATCTTTCTGCCTCAGTCTCCCAAGAGTGCCGGGATACAGGTTTGTAGCTCCTTATGCAATTTCAGGGTTCCTTACCCACCAAGTATGTCAGAGACTGCTTAACTTCACAGCCTAGAAGTGAAATTTACAAACCAAAGCCTTCGAAACCACACCTCTTGCCTCGCACTGTCACACCTGCTGCTGCTTTCGGCTCCTGGGCATCTGGGTTTTCTCTGCACTATACCTTTGGTCACAATGTTCCACCACATCAGCAGACCCCTCTCATAAGCTGGCATGGTATGGGAACTGGATACAAGAGAAGGCTGTGTGTGCACATGCATACGCACGTTGCGCATGTATCTCTACATATTTGGTTGCTAGTAAACATACAGCTGCCTAAGCTTGGAAATACCCTATTTTTTTTTTTTTGTTGTTGTTTGTTTGTTTGTTTTTTGCGGCACCGGGGATCAAACTCACAACCTCGCACCTGCCAGGGCAGGCACTTAAGCCGATGAGCCAAACTCCCAGCCCTAGTTTTTTGAGGCAGGGTCGCACTATGTAGCTCAGGCCAGCCTTGCGCTCGCGTTGTAGCCCAAGCGGGCCTCGAACTCACAACGCTCCACCTACCTCAGCCTCCCAAGTGTTGGGATTAAAGGCGTGCGCCACCACGCCCGGCTTTTGGAAATACCCTATTGATATGGCAGAAACAGAAAATCAGGATCAGAAGGTAGGCGAGCATGCAAGTGCGTCTGTCCCTCTCATGAAGCGCTGGTGCTGAACCTAAGGCTGTAGAGGGCTCCTGGTCCTGTGCTCAAGTGGTGAGCAAGAGCAGGGCTATCAGCACACTGGGTGGGCACAGTCTCTGGTACAACACCCTCCTTCTTGGGGTGCTGAACCAGTGATAGAGAAGCCTCCCACACCCAGGCAAGGCAGCTACCTCTGCTTTCTTCCACTGGTGATGCTGCCACCAGGGGTAATACTGCAGCAACTGTCACTGCCTAGCTGATGACCCAAAAGAACTCTGGCCTGAGAAACAGCATTCAGGTCTGGCTGCAGTCACTCCCAGAGTAGCCTATCTGCTGTGCCCAGGCCCAGGAAGCAAGCATGGGCTACACAAAAGGAGGTAAAACAGGGCACAAGGCAGGAGCTGGACAGACTGATTGAGTGTGGAAGGTCTCCCCTTGTTAAGTCTGGAAGGGAAGAATGAGGTTGGAAGCAGCATCAGGCCAGCCAGTGCTGAAGGCCGAGGAGGAGTGGGATCTGACAGAGTCCCCATCTCCCAGAATGAAGGGATAGAACGCAGTGGAAGGCAGAATGAAGCAGACACTGGGAACTGGCCGTGACCAAGGGCTTCTTCCGCTCACCAGGGTCTACAGCTTCTGGGCTTCCGCTCACCAAGGCTTCCAACTCTTCTTCACCATTAGGATGGGATGTGGGGCTGGGCCTTGGGGGGTCTGCAGAGAGAGAATGGCACTGTCATTAACCATGATGGGGAAGGTCATCTAGATGCTTAACCCTATGCACAGCTCCTGTGGGTCAGATGCTGCACCAGGCAACTCTAGGGTCGCCTGCCAGGACACCTCTGAGACTCAGGGTACCCAGTGCAGTGGAGAAGAGGGATCTAGTCAGTCTCCACCCAGTGGTGAGAGCTGTGATAGCTGGGGCTGAAGACACAAAGAACTTGAGGACGAGCAGCTTGCCAAGTGGAGAGGCATGCACTCAGCCACTCATGAGTCACCCCTTTACTGCGGACCGCACAGCCAAGGCCTCTGCGGCCAGGCCCTGTGAAAGATGGCAGGGTCCCAGAGCCCAGGTGGACTTGAGCCTTGCCCTCCACAAACCTCCTCAGGAAAGGAGCAGAGACCCACAATCTCCACATGGCACAGTGCAGAAAAAGCCACTGCTGGCTTTGAAGGTGAAGGGACCGTGTCTTCAACAACACAGGCAGCTTGTAAGTGCTGGAACAGCACAGGGCAAGAGTAGGAGCCCCTAGGAAGGGCAGAGCCTTGCTGCCGAGACCTTGATTCTTGCCCAGTTAGACCCATTTCAAACTTTTGCAGAACTGCAACATGATAAGCAGGGTTGTTTAAGCCACTGTGTTTGCAATATTTGTAACAGCAGCAATAGGAGACTAACACACTGCTCAGGTAAATGAATTTATTACTGAAACACACTGCTGTACCCCCTCCCCCTAGCTGCTTCCACCTGGAGGCACATCTGGCTACAGTCTGGAGAAAAACTACCGTAATATGACAAAAGACCATGGAATGAGAGATACCATAGCATGGCATCTTCTATTTTTTCACCTTTTGGAATACATGACTCTTCTGTTTCTTCCAACTGTGGAACTAGAGCAGAGGAGCTGGAGGGCTGAGGCTGCGGCCCTGCAATGATGCACATTCAGGCCAGGGCCACTGCTTGCTCTATGAGGCTGCTGCACAACACAGTGAAGGAGGCAGGTCCGCCTGCCCCCCAGGAAAGGCCCACTAACACAGGCAGATTTCAGAAGGGGCCACTGCATCCCCAGAACTGAGTGAAGGGATTTACTGGACCTGGACTGTGTAAACAATGTGGTTAATGCTGAATGCCTCCTTCCCTGACAGTAGTCCTCGTGGACAGCACCCATGCAGTGTCACGCTTCTGGAGGAATTGAGCACACCTTGTGTGACTCTGCAGAGATGACCCTGGGGCTTGTGCCTGGCTTCCCTGAAGCTCACTTGTGCCTTCTCCCTTCACCGACCCTGCTCTGTGTCTTTTCAGGGCAGTGGTTCACGTCGCGAGCACCACAGGCCACATCGCAGGGCTGCTCCTAGTGACGAGCCACACCCAGGGGTGCCGGGGGGACCCTGATGCAGCTGGGAAGCTAACAACCCCCCCTATGAACCTCACTTTTATAATTATCCACAAAAGAGGGACAATCCAGCCTCTTCGTGAGGTGAGAAGACCTGGTTCATGACAAAGTAGCTTCTACTACTCAAGCATTTATTCCCTGAGAAACCATTTGCTGAGGGCCATACAGAAGGTCCTGCGGACAAAGCAGTGAACCAACCAGGTCACAGGACCCCACCCCAAGAAGTTCTTACTCCAGTGATGATGCCAAGTGGTCCGAATGTGATGGAGCTACAAAGAGGTTGGGCAGCAGGGGGTGTTGTAACGGGGTCGCAGTTTAGCCCGGGTTTTCTTGGTGTCGGCACCGCTGGCACCTGGGATGGGTCATCCTGTTGTGGGGCGCTGGCCTGTGCACTGTGTGAGGTGTGGCAGTCTTCTCAGCTCTACCCATGAGATGCTAGGAGCACCCCCGTCACCAGCACGACTATCCTAAATACCTCCAGATGCTGCCAGTGTCTACTTGTGGGTACAGGCAGCCAACTAAAAACCACATGCCCGGGCAGTGATTTCGCCTTGTGGGTGACAGAGCACAGGTGATCCCCAAGTAAGGCAGTGCCTGGGCCTCAGTCAGGGTGACACTCACTCAGCAGGAAGAGGTCCTGGTAGTTGTCCAGTGCTGTGTCCCAGAACAGGTCCCCCTGGTCCAGCCCCAGCTGCTCCCAGTCCTCTAAGGTGAAATCCATGGCCATGCTGCGGGTTGCAAATCCCTGAAACAGTAACACGCTGTCAGTTACACGGGGTGGTGCAGGGGAGCCCGAGAGCCCAGTTGAAGAATCCTAGCTCTCAGTTTGCCGAGCCTTTGGCAAAAATCATCCTGTTCTCAGGCTCACAAAAACCCTGGTGAAGTCAGAGCCAGGAAAGCCCTGTATGCTGTAGCAAGGAAAGGGTTGAACAGGCTGTCAAACTGCAGTCCCACATGTAGGACTTAAACCCTAGTTTGCCCGGCCTTAAAATCCATTTATTTCTTGTGATTTTGTAAGTGTCGGCTCAACATTTTAATTTACATTATTAGAGAAATTTTCAAACATACATACAAGAAGAGAGGCTTGTGACCAACTGCCGTGGACCCTGCACCCAAGAGTGACATGATATTACTTGCAAATTCTTCAGCACTGAACAGTAACTCCTCAACATCACTGAACACCTGACCACTCTCACAGTCTGCATAAACATTTGTCTGACATTCTGGGTTTTTTTTTTTAATAGCTCACTTGTCAGAATAAGAATCTAAGGAGGTTCATGCCAGTGAGTAGACAGAAACCCTGTTATCCGTACAGCTTCTGGATGGACGTGTCCCCAACCTGTGTCACCAGGCCCACTGCAGGCTGTACGGTCACTGAAGGTGTGTGTCTGCTGTGTTGCTTGTAGAGATGCTGACTTTCTTCATCTTGACAGGTGTTGTGCTTTGTGTCTGGATGTTCCCTTAAAGCTTCATGTGGTCATGGGAGCAGGCTTCTAGAGTTTCTGATTGATTCATGGTCCCATGCTGAGATTATGGGTGTGAGTGCTACACCAACCTTAGGGTGGGTAGCCTACATATAATATAAGGGACAGGAAGAGTCTTCTCTGTGCTCCTCCCTTTTTGCTCTTGTTGCCTCTGCTGTCTTCTGCCACTGTGAATGGCTGCCCCTCAGCCGCATCACCCTGCCTTGGAGCCAGCTAAGTGTGAACTGAAACCTCCACAGACTGGGAAGTAAATAAACTTTTCTTTCCCTCATTTTGGGCATCAGATATTTTGTGTCAGCAATGAAAGAGAAGACAACAGGTATTTAGAAAAGAAATTCAAGTACTTGAGAAGTACTGACTGACCAGGGAAGCTGCCCCCCGACTCTGTATCTAGGTGAAACACGAACTGCTGGGCTGTTCCTTCTACAACCCCAGCCATGCAGACCTGCAGCGCACAAAGAACACCGAAGAATAAAAACCACCTCTCTTTAGTCTGGGTTGAGGCTTAGCTCCACTACCCTGTGGGTGGCCCCTAAGTCTGATTCCTGTCTCACTGGTGAAATGTGGCTGATGCATCCCATCTTATCACAAGCACCACGGAAGTGACTGAGAGGCTGACAATCGGCCAGGTTTTCTTTCATTAAGTCATACATTTGATCTATGTACATCTCTTCATCTGTCACTTATAATAAAAAGTTCTGGATTTTTTTGCTGTTATTTAAATAAACATGCTAGACAGGATCCTCTGCCAGCTGCTATGTGGAAAGACAGAGGGTAGAAGGGCAGAAGCTGGGAGGCAAGGAAAAAGTCCAATGCAATCTGGGTGGGAAGAGGTGGCAGGAGTTGGGGGATTTGACGAGTGATAAGATTCCAGACATCTTGATGATGGTACCAACAGGATTTCCTGACAGATAAAACGTAGGGTATGAGGGACAGAGGAGTCCAGGATGCCTCAAAGTTTTTAGCCTGAGCAACTGGAAGGGCAAAATTGCCACTTATGATGTGGGAGAAGTAGCCTGACTTTGGTTTGGAACTGAGGAGTTTGAAATACACTTTAACACAATGCTCCCATCCCCTTAGGATATCTGTGTTGTAACCTGGGAACCCAAGAGTGTTACTTTACATGACAAATGGGGACCTGGAGTTGAGGGAAGTGATCCTCAATTACCTGAGGGGACCCTCACATGTCATTACAAGGAGCCTTGCAGGAGCGAAGGGGTCACAGGTGGGAGGTGATGAGATGACTGATGCTGCCGGGAGCCAAGGGATGCAGTAGCCTCTCAAAGCTGAAGAGGCAAGGAACAGATTCTTTCCTGAAGCCTCCAGAAGGAACCAGCCAGACCCACATCTTGGCTTTAACCCCAAAAGACTGGGGCTTTGGGTTTTGTTTTGTTTTTGAGACAGGATTATTATAGCTAGGTATTTAGAAATCGTGTAGGAAGTCAGACAGGGCTGAGCCCTTGAAAGGCCAGTGCAGAAGACAACCGTGGCTGGAGGCACATTCACTGAAGGGCAGGCTTCACAAGAAACAGGAACTACTCACCCACCTACTTCCTCTAGGGATGAACAGCACGACTGATATTCTAGACATCAATCACCTTGGGGTGGAGGACCAAACCGCCTTAACCCACCCCTTATAGGAAAGTCCTTGTCTGTCCCATGTGCGCTCACTTTATGACTTGCTTCCCAATTTGATCTCTATTTAATCAATATTACCCAAGCAGACTGTCCTTGCTGTAAACTTACTGGTTTACCATAGTTCCGTCCCACCTCACAGCCACCTTGTAACTTCCCACTGGATCAGTATTATTTAAGGGCTATCCTTGTAAGCTTATTAGCTGACCTTAGTTCTGCCCCACGTAGAACCTGCTTCACCTTGTGGTTTTGCTCAACAAAACACCCTCGAGAAGCGGGATGGCAGGCAACCCACTTTCTGGGCCCCCCTCTGTCTCTCTTGGACAGAGGCTTTTCCTCCTTTCAATAAATTCTTTACTCTGAACCTCTTGCTCCTAGAATTCAGTCCTCAATTTTAGAGAACACGAACTTGGAGTTTTGGACATCTAGCAGGTTGGGAGTTTGCCCTATCAGGGTTTCCCTTTGTAGTTTAGGCTGGCCTTGAACTTATGGTGATCTTCCTGCCACAGCCTCCTGAGTGCTGGGATTACTGGTGTGTGCCACCGTGCCTGGTTGGGCCCTGACTCAAGAACTGAAAGGAAGAAAAACACGCATTGCCTTTTTTCTCTTTTAACATGCACTGTTTTAAGTTCACGATGATCTGTTATAGCAGCAATAAGACACTAAAACTGACATCCAAAGGCTGATGCCAAGGGAGGCAAGTAGCCAACCCAGGGGGATCCAGTTTCTTAGAAGGCTGAAGCAGGAGGATCACTGTGAGTTTGACAGTAGCCTGGGCTACATAATGAGTTCAAAGCCAGCCTGAACTGTGTAGTGAGACAGTCTCAAAAATCAAACAACCAACCAACCAAACACAAAAAAAAAAGGAAAAAAGAAAAGACAGTCAATGTGGACTTGGAGATGGATTTACACAAAGAGGGGACTAAGCGAACATACAGGGAAAAAGCTGTGTGAAGGCAAAGGCAGGGATTGGGTGATGTATCTACAAGCTAAGGAATGCAAAGATGCCAGCAAAACAATGGAAACCAGGACACAGGGAGCAGATTCTCCCTCACAGCCCTCAGAAGACCAACCCTGCCAACACCCTGATCTCGGGTTTTGTGCTTTCAGACTTGTGAGATAACAAACTTCTAACGCACTGTCAGCCACATCACCAATTCATTGACTATGACGAAGGGGGAACCACATCAGTTAGGTCTGGTGTAGATCCAGTACCACACTAAAGCCCACAGTAGGCACACAATAAATGTTTGCTAAATAAGGCAAGGAAGCACACAGTCAAGAACCTGTTTGGGACCTTGAGAGGAGGAGTTCACTGAGGATGGAGCCAATTTTAAGTGGGGTGAAGAAATGGGGATGATAAACTAAGTCCTGATCACTGAGGTAGATGCAGCCAACATCACCTCTGGCCTCCTGATCATGTGACCCATACAGCTAGTCTCTGGCAGTTTAGGTTAGTTTGCATTAGAATTTCTGTTACCCATAGCTGAAATTGCTGCTATCTATACCCTGTCCAGAAGGATGAGCAAAAAGATTTTTTTCAGCTGGAGCCAGATCACAGTGGACCTTAAGAGGTTTCCCTTTGCTGTGACTATGCGATTGTGTTGGTCAGGGATCCTGGGAACTGCGTGGAGGAGGTAGAAAGACAGGAGTAAAGTCCTGAGGGAGCCACAGAAGGGTTTCATACAAGGAAAGTGACAAACCAGGGTAAACGTTTCTCCTATGTGCCAAACCCTACTGTGGGTGCTGGGGACATGTGTCAGACCTTGAGAAGGTCACTGTCTGATGGACATTAAGGATGAAGAGGTATAGCTGTGAAAGAGAAAGGCACTGGGGCTGTGTGAGCCAGGGGAGGGAGAGAAGTTGCTTTGGGACCAAGGCAAGCTTCCTTGAGGGGAAGACATTCGATTTAGATCAGTAAGGAAGAGCTTGCTAGAGAAAGGTTTGTGTAGGGAGCGCTTGAAGCTGGAGATTGATCACATGCATGGGGCTACAGCAAGGCCAGCCCTGAAAACACAGAGAGCTCAAAACAAGCCACATAAACAAGCTGTTCCAGCACCAAGAAGCCAACGAGCCCATGCCAGCCAGGCAAACAAGTAGCTAGGCCCAGGTTTGAAATTGACATCTTCTTCCAGTATATAAGTAAACTGCTACAGTGGTTGAGCAATTCCTTTCCTCCCATCAGGAGGGTAAGGGTTCCACCTGACCCCAGCTTTGTTTCTTCTTTATTATCCTCTTGTGGTCCTGCACCCCAAGAACTTCAAGAGCAGCATGGGTCGCGGTAGGTCTTCATAGATGCATTTGTTCATTCATTCATTCAACAAACACCTCTTATGGCTTGCTGTACTCTGGGACTATGCAGGGTCCGGGCAACTCAGAGATGAATCCCAATCATTTCCTGTCACTGAGGAGAAAGTAGTCGTGACACTAACAATCTGGGCAGGGGTAACCACAGCTAGGTGGAACTGTGTTGAAGTGGAGGCAGTAGCTGGATGAAGGGAGGCACCAGATTGGGGGACGAGCTGACTGTGTCATGGGGAGAGGAAGGAGACCAAGGTGGATCTTGAGGCCCGTGTAAGACATTACCTCAGAGAAGGGCAGCAGGATATTCTAGCAGAGGTGACAGCCTAGGCCAGGACAGGAAGCCTAGAAAGTACAATGTAACATTTTCCACCAGGCCAGTAAGACAGAACTGGTTACCTTGAGAAATGGCATAAGATGCTGGAGGAGTGGGAAGAAGCCAGATTATGCAGGAGCAGTCCAAGAAATCTGTGTTTTACCTTGTAAGCAATAGGGGTGCCTGAAGGATACTAAGCAGGATAAGGACAGTTATCAGAACTTCATCTTTAAAAGGCTGCCTGGAGCCATCAGGGTTCAACTATGAAGTATCTTCCAGGGAATCACGCAGGGAGAGCTTGATGCCCAGGGCAGCAGTATTCAGAGGTGGGGCCTAGAGAGCTGACTGGATCATGAGGGCATTGACTTCATGACGATGGTTAAACCACTAACGAGAGCATAGCTGTGGGTTAGGAGGAGGTGGGGCCCACCTGGAGGAAGCAGGTCCCAGGAGCTGTGCCTTTGAAGACTACTGCTGGCTCCTGGCCCCTTCCACCCTGGCTCACTGCCTTCTGCTGCTTCTGGGCTGCCACAAGGAGAGCAGCTCTATTCTACCACACCCTCCCTATCATGATTTATGTCTCATGTCAGGTCCACAAGCAAAGGAAACAAATACCCACAGAATAAAAACTCTGAAACTCAGCCAAAATAAATCCTTCTCTTTTAAATTATTTTTCTCAGGATTTTGGTCACAGTAATGAAAAGCTGACAAACACAGGAGCTGCCATGGTATGGTGAGCTCAGGACAATGGAAGGTTGGTTTTCCTTTGGCAGTGGTTGATTAAGATGGAGGGACCCTCAACTCACCTCCACCACAGCTGGCTGGACCTGCTGGCTTCGTTTAAGCTCCTCCTACTTCTCTTCCATGTTCCCGGCTGGTAGAGCTGCAGGAAGGGAGCTGTGAGAAAGTCTTCCTTCCTCCTGTAGCTGACTCCCTGTCCACGCCCGATAAGGATCCAAAATGTCCAGAAGTAGGAAGACAAGTCCCAACGTGAGGCTCTCTGCAGGAACCACAACAATTGTTTACTGAAACTACCCCAGCCCCACACTTCCATTTTGCTTTAGAGCCTACAAAGCAACTTCACACTTGCTCTTAGCACTCACTGAACTCACATTTGGGAGATTTAGGAATGAAAGTCTGTTGCCTTGACGGGGCCTTTGATTTTGCTCACTGCCATATCTTTTTTTTTTTTTTCTTTTTTTGCAGCAAGAATTGAACTCATGACCTTGCGCTTGCCAGGCAGGTACTTGTGTCACTGAGCTACAGCCTCGGCTCCATCACTGACACATCTTTTTTTTTTTTTTTTTTTTTGTGGCACCAGGGATTGAACTCACAACCTCTCGCCTGCCAGACAGGCGCTTAAGTCACTGAGCCAAACTCCCGGCCCTGGTTTTTTGAGGCAGGGTCGCACTGTGTAGCTCAGGCCAGCCTTGCACTCCCGTTGTAGCCCAAGCCAGCCTTGAACTCACAACACTCCACCTACCTCAGCCTCCCGAGTGCTGGGATTAAAGGTGTGCGCCACCATGCCCAGCTCCACTGACACATCTTAACACCAGCACAGTACTTACAGTATAGTACATTCCTGTAAAGTATTTGTTCACAGAATGACTGTGTCTCTGTCTGAACCAATGACATAACAGTCAGGTTTAGAAATAAAATTTAGAAAAAAATATATTTAATTCTCAGCGTTCCCTAGAATTTTATTTATTGAGAGTTTATAGGTAGTTAACCTGTAACAGATGCTAATGTTTACTGAACCATGTGGTTCCTCACATAACAGAGAGAAAACTTCAACTGACAAGGGATAATGCAGTCGAGAGACCTTTAATTTGGCCCACATAGTGTTGGCATACATAAAGGCGAATATACTGTGTCAACCTGAAAAGTTCAGAAGTTGAACTCAGGGACTCAGCAGGGGGCCAGGGTCCTTACTTTGTAAACAGTCTCATCCGGTGCAAAAGGAGGGCACAGAGTTTGAGGGCCTGGGGAGGTGAGTGGCCTACTTAAAATACAAGAGAGGAAACGAGGCTTGCTTCCCCTTCCCTCTTTGCTCTGGCTGCTTTTGCTGTCTTTTTGCCGCCCTGAAGTGTTGCCCTTATGCCATGCCACTCTGCTTTGGAGCCAGCTGATTATGGACTGAAACCTCCACAAGCTGTGAGCTAAATAAACCTTTCCTTCCTTAATCTGGGGTATCAGGTACATGGTCCCAGCAACGAAAGAAAAGTAACCAAGACAGTATATAAAATTTTATGAAAGAGAATTCTTATAATGATTTCCACACTTGAAAATTGAGAAATCTCACCTAAACCAGCTTCTCAAAACCTAGGATAATGGTGGCAAATCTATGACATATGTGCAGAAGCCAGCTGTTTGTTATCATTGAAAGCTCTAAAAGATTCACCATCACGGTCCTAGAATTTGGCAACACTGGGTCTGCATTCCTACAAACTGAGTTCACTGGAGCTCGAGGTGGGGGAATGAGCTCCTCAGTCCTTACTCCATCTGGCTCTCTACCTTAAACGCCTGCCCTACAGACTGTTATAGCCTACCCCGGGATGAACAAAACTCACGGAACACTTGATGAATTTGGAGTGGAGCGTTTATTGCCAGGCCTGGAGACACAGTCTCATTTAGAGCCAATTCGAGACTGTGTGTCCCTCAGAGGCCTGTAGAGGCTTATAAAACATTAGAACAAAGGGAGGAGGGGTCTTGCAAGCGTGGGTACAGAAGCAGATTGCATTGGTTAGTTTAAATGACCTGTTACATTCATTTGGAGAAGGCGGCCATAGAGGGGTTTGAGGTTGGGTGGTGGTTACCTCCTAACATGGACAACAGATGCTCCGGAAAGGCACATTTTGTATA
>RJWM01031901.1:0-21972 GCA_004363535.1 Dasyprocta punctata | reverse complement strand
GCCCGTGGTGGAGAAGTGGAAGAAGGGGGAACTGCAGAGCTTCCCTGGAGGAGAGGAGAGCTTCCCTCCGCAGGCATCGAGCGGAGGCTGGCAGGGCACGGGTGGGCCCGGGGCGGGTGGAGCTGCTCCCAGCCCCAGCCCAAGCCAACAGCAGCTGCAGCTGCACCGCGGGCACATTTGGAGCAAACCTTGAGCCTTCACTTCTCTCCAAGAACGGCTCCAAAGGGAAAGGAGCAACTCCCAAGCCAGGCCGCCACTCTTCCCCGGGCAGATTAGCTCAGGGTCGATGCTGCGGGCACGGGTGCTGCCCTTGACTCCGACCCCTGTGTGCCCTTGTTTAATCCTCAGGACAGGCCGGCGGCCCTGAGGGTGCTGGTGGCTCTGAGTGTGTTCCCTGCTGCCCAGCCTCACGCACTCCCAGACACAGGCACGGTTCTGCTCACGGGCAGTAACGTGCAGTCAGTCAAATGCGTGACCGTATCTATCTTAACAAACACTCTGAGAGCCACGCTGTGGTCCCCAGGCCAGGTGGCCGGAGGATGGTGTGTGAAGGTCACCAATGCTGGGAATGCACAGAAGGAGAGAACGTGCCCAGCCGTGGCCACGGCGGGCCAGGTGCAGTGCGCCAGTCTAGTGGGCAAGGGACCGAAGGAAGAGCCGGGGACAATCACGGTGCCATTCGGAGCAGAGCGGATTGGGTCGCCAAATGACAGTGACACACAAGGGGATAGGCCCTGGGCAGAGGGCGCATCCTGCTGGTGGTGAGAGTCCCCCGGGGCGGTCACCAGGAGCAGCCCCCTGGGGTGCTCCTCAGCCCCTGCTGGTGAGGGAAGAGCTGGGGGGAAGGAGCCTGACCTGGTGTGCAGAGGGGTCTGTGAGTGGCACCCCCGCCCCCCCAGTGCAACCAGAAATCAAACCAACCAGACTCAGGGCCACTTCGCAGAGGGCACAGAAGCCCAGCCCAGGAGCGGGGACAGCCACCTGTGGAGAACGCCTTGGTTCTGCGCAGATCCTCAAAGCAAGGCTCACAGGAGGACTCTGTCCCAGGCGCCGTCATGGCACTCCGGATCCAAGCTCTGTGATAGCTTCAGGAATAGAAAAGAATCCGTTTCCCAATAGGGGACCCTTCCCCGGTTGGGGTCCATAACGATGACCAGGCACGCAGGGAAGAAAGACCTACACGGAAGAGGGGACCAGCCCCGGGGAGTTACCTGGGAGAATGCCAGTGCTAGAATCAGTAGGAAAAGGCATCGGAAGATCATTTTGTGGTGAAACAGGGCCAAAGTATCAATAAGAGCTAAGACTTTTAAACACTCACGCACCCAACCTCAGAACTGAGCTTCAAAATTCAGGAAGCAGAGACTGACGGGGTGGCCGGGAGCCACAGAGAAAGCCCAGTCACAGTTGGGGCTTTAGACAAATGTGTCCATCTCAGTGCTGCATGGGGCAGGTGGACAGGTGCTCAGGGAAGATGAAGGCGCCCTGCACAAGGCCGCCACCCAGCCACCCAGCCGCCATCTGTCGCACAGGGCACTCAGTCGGGTGGCAGGGGGCACCACCTCAAGGGCAAGCACACCTGGGCAGTACTCCAGGCTACCAAGGAGTCTCAGTACCTTCTACGGGGCTGGGGCTGTAGTTCAGCGTCACAGCCCCTGCCTGGCAAGCGTGAAGGTGTGAGTTCGATCCCTGGTACAAAAAAAAAAAAAAAAAAAAAAAAAAAAAAAAAAAAAAAAAAAAAAAAAAAAAAAAAAGAAAAGAAAAGAAAAGAAAGAAATACATTCCAGGGGATTGAAGTTACATGGAACATGAGTTCTTATCATGGTGGAATTAAATAAAGAACCAAATAACAGATATACAATAGGGAGATGAATCTTGCAGAAGGGAGGAAGGGGGACGTAAAGAACCTGAGCTGTCTCGTGCGCAGGCGCCGCTTTCTCCTCCAGGAACGTAACCACTGTGGACTGCAGACAAACAGTAATTAAAATGACAGTTGAAAAAGATGGAATCAAGTTAGAAATGAATTACAGAAGCAGCTTCAGAAAATCTCCCTGTATTTGGAAACTGGCATTTCTACATAAATCATGGGTCATAGAATGAATGAAGAGACTATAAGAAACGTTTTGAGTTGAACATGAGTTATGAAAATAAACCGAAAGGGAATATGAGACACTGTAAAATACATCAGCGTGTGTGGATCGTCAAAAGCGGCGTCGAGGGGGCACTGGCAGCTCTTAAAGGAAGTGTCAGGGAAAAAAATTCAGAACCATGAGTTCCCCCTAAACAAATCCAGGAAAGTAAACAGAACAAAGAAAACAAAGACCAGGGCAAGAATCAGTGACACAGAAGAACACGAAAACATTTTTAAAAACTGACAGAAACACACAAGCAAAAAACGAAAAGCCGATTCTCTAAGAAAATCACCGCATTTATCCTAACAAACACCTCACGAGGAGACGAAGAGTGAAATCCCTGCCCGGGGTTGGGCGGGGAGGAGAAGAGGACGCAGCTGCAGGCGCCCGGGTCCCGGGAGGGGCCGTGAGGCGCAGCGGGGCAGCCCGGCCAGGGCCCGCAGCTCTGCGGAGGGGGTGGGGTCCCCGGAAAGCACCGCTCGGGAGAAAGCGGGTGACACGCAGCTCCCTGCGGCCGTGGAGGAAATTGGATCTACGTTTTGAAAAACTGAAAACGTTGCTGTGAAGGACACCCGGGGTCCACATGGTGTCACGGGGTGCTTCCCAGGCCCCCCTCTCAAGGCAGAAGTCACGCGGTGCCACCTCCCTTCCCGAAATCAAAGGCCTGCGGACCACCTGCGCTACCCCACAAGCCAGTGAGGACGTCAGGGGCCGACGTCCCTCCTGTCAGGAGAATAAAGAGGTCCGTTGTCGGGATGATATAGCTAACGCTGAGCGGCAAATTGCTGGTAGTTAAAATTGTCTAACTGCCTGACAAAGATCAAGCCTTCAGGGGTCTCCAAGCAGATGGGGCCTTGGGGAGGAATAAACTGGAGAGAAAGCCTCTGTTAAGAAAGGAATTGTAGGCGAGGCGGCTAAGGCTAACAGAAGCACCGCAGTCACAGGGTCCCCTGGCCGGCAGCATCTCCGTCTCAGGAAGCCCGGCGGTGAAGACAGCGTTACAAGGGAATCCGCTCTGGGGCTGGAGAGGCGACAGGGACTGGCAGACCTCCTCTGGGGAGCCCCCACCCCGTCCTCAGCCAGTGAGGAGAGGAGGAGGGGACCCGAGTCCCAGTCCACTTTAAGCTGCTCACCGTGACCGCCCCGGGCCTGCCCGTCCAGCGGACGCCTGGCCTTGGCCTTGCGAGTGAGCTCAGCTTCACCTCCGCTGCGCCTCCTACCCGCGGAGCCCCCTTCGGGCCTGGACAAGGGGACGCGTTTCGCACACCTATGAATGCACAGCGGGGATTCTAGATGGGGACTTAGCAGGTTGCCACAGTACAGGACAGGACGCCGCGTCTGGAGGAGGGGCATGTGGCAGGAGGGCCAACCCTCGGCACCTGGTGTCCGTCAGGGTGGTTCCCCGTGTTGCCCAGCTACCAGGGCGGAGCCATACGCTCCTCTCGACAGAGGCAGAGCGATCATGCCGCCCACCCCACGCCTCTCCCTGGTGAGACGCCTGAGCCTGCGGGGCCCCGGCATCGCCCGAGGGTGGGGGCAGATGCTCCCCGAGGGCAGGGGCAGCAGACTGGACGGTGCGCTGGAGGACGCAGCCAGGGTGCTGAGACTGGAAAGGAAGCCCGGCAGCCTCCTCGGTGCGGACGACGTGAGCCGTTTCCCGAGCGCTGGATCAAGCGGGCAGAGTGTCTGCAGACCTGTGAGTGTGTGAACTGGTGCGTGAGCTTCCGCGGTTTGCAGGGTGTGCTGCCCTGCACACTCAGGGGGTGTGGGCGTGGAAAGCCAGCTGGTAGGGGCCCGAGGAGTCTGGTGCAGGCCTTGCACGCCTGCTGCTGAGGGCCAGCCTCTCCACCGGGAAGGACGCTGTTTGTCCACGCGGAGACCTGGCTACGAGCAGCCGCTGCTCACGTGGAGGGGCCCGAAGTCTGAAGTGCCCAGTGTCCTCCAGCTGGCCGACGGACCGCAGGCTTCAGGGCGCCCACATGATGGGGTACGCTCAGTGCTGTGTGCGCTTCAACTCTGCGAGCCCCAAAACCATGGCGCGGAGGGAAGCTCCCAGTGAAGGTGACCGCTTCTGTCAGATTCCACTGATCGCCTGGGCAGTGGAGAGGGGCAGACGCAAGGGGCAGAAAGGGCGCCGTCGGCCCCACAAACCGCAGTCTCAGGACTTTCGGGGTGCTGGGGATGTGTGTTCTCCCCATTACGGTGACGGCATCCAGCCTTGCCCTCGTGTTGGGGGTTAGCAAGGTGCACGCTTTAATCACGCGTGGGCCCCTGAATGCCAGGGTTGCCTCAATCAAGCTGGTTTAAAATTTAAAAATACGGCCGAAGGAGGTAGCATCTGAGGAAGACTGTGTGAAACCTCGTAATTCCCCCTCCAGTCTGCCCCGGCCAGCGCTCAGGTTAAAATGACCGCACTCAGCAGGGGGCTCCCAGTGTGCGCTGGGCTGATCCACGGTGCTGACCTTACAGGGTGAAGCACGGACAGCAGGACCTGCAGTCGGGGTGATGTTCTCTCCCAGGGTGCCCGCCACAGGCTGGGTGCTGGTGCTGAGTGTGCCCAGGTGTACCCGACAAAGAACTTTGCCAAAACTGGGCTTCTTGAGCCCTAACTCTGTGATAAGTCAGGATGTAAATGTGCATACGGATAACTCGTTCTTCTGGGAGAACGGAGTATACAGGTAACTAGATCCCAGGAGTGACTCCATCCCATCTGTTTATTTACTTACTTATGAGCGAGGGTCTCACTATGTAGTCCAGACTGGCCTGCAATGCCCAGTGATCCTCCTGCCTCAGCCTCCTGAGTGCTGGGATTACAGGCACACATCACCACACCTGGCTCTGACTCCATCGTGATTAAGGCAGCTCCACCCTTCTGCACCCTAGCCGCGGACCCTTGGGAGCAGCTGAGGTTGTCCTGGACGTCCACTCAGAGGTGACTGAGTCACAGACCCCACAGACCCGGTCTCCACAAGGCCGGGGCCCCGTGAGTCCGCCTGTCGAGCGCTCACCTCCCAGCATGTGGCACAAGCCTTGCTTCCCTGGATGGGAAGGGTCAGAGGTCATTCTGACGGGCCACTCAAGTGCCGCCCCTGAGGACCTCGCGTCCGTGAGGCCATGCAGAGCCCGGGGCCCTGTGTCCATGGTCACTGCGAAGCAGAGCATCCAGGCTCTGCCAGGTGGTGTCCGCGGCCCACACGGGCCGTGCACCGTGACGTGGGCTCCTGCTCCCCCTCCCCAGAGCCCTCCGCCCTGGCCCGAGGGAAGCATGGACCTCTCACAGCCAGGCCTCGGAGCTCCGGACTCCGTCGCTGTCCCGGGAGGCCCCGCTCTCTGCCAGGCCCACAGCACAGCCTGAGGGGCCGCCTCCCTCCTTCCTGCCCGCCCCCGGGCTCAGGGGACCCTGACCCGGGTGAGATGGTGCCAGCCCAGGTGCCGGTGTGCTCAGCTACCCGTGTGCTTTCCTCTGCGGTTCTAGCAAGCACTGGCAGGCTCTTTGCCCCTGGGGCATGGCTCAGTGAAGTTGGGGACCCCCGGGGCGCGTGTGGGAAGCAGCAGACTTCACAGGCGCAGGCGGCTGTTTCAGCTCAGGCTGCATAGCACACCTGCAGGCTGGGCAGCGTGGACGTCAGGCACTAGGAGCTCTGGGTGCAGAGGCTGCGAGTCTGAGGTCCAGGCCAGCAGAGGGGGTGCAGCTGAGGGCTCTTCCCACCATCCTTGGTACCCCAGGGCAGGGCCAGAGTCAGCTTTTGCCAACGTCTGTGTGCACCCCACTTTCCAGAGTCTTTGGGGAAAGTCACACATTCACAAGCCATGGAGGGGGCGTTGGTCAGCAAGGCCTGGACACGGCCACGCGTGGAGGCTGTTGGTTTCCCCACGCCCGGAGCTCTGCAGCCTTAACAGCGGTGGTGACCCTGCAATACTGTGACACAAATCAGTTGCCTCCTAATCCTCTGATGCCAGACATTAAGTCTCATTATGGGATTGGCAGGAATTTACCACCACGGAGTGCAGTCTCAGGCTTGGCGGCCACCTCCCAGGAAACCCTGGTCCTGGGGTGCTGAGGAGCCCTGCTTGCTCCCACTGGGGTGACTGTGCCAGCTGCTGCCGGGCCAGCCTGACCCGCTCGGGCCTCACCATCTGGCCAGGGCCTTGGGTCCGGCGGCCGTCGGGAGGGTCCTGGAGTTTTCTTTTTGCAGTGTTCCTCTTCTCCCCTGGGAGGGCTCCTCCCTTCCGCCTCCTTTCGAATCTGTGCTTCTCTGCCCTCCAAAGCCAGTACTTTGCCCTGGGGGCATGGAGCTGTGGCCAGCCCAGTGGTCATCCTGTGCCTGGGGGCCCTTGCCACTGTGTGGGGTCCCCAAGCTCCAGGGCAGAGAGAAGCAGGTGTGGGAGGCTTCTGGGGGGTGCTGGTGCTGGGTACCATGGACTCACGGCTTCTCGTGGTTCTGAGGACTAGGGTGCAGGGGCGCCTCCCGAGAACCGAACCTCAGCAGTGCGGGGCATGCCTCAGGCCACCTGGAGGGAGGTGCGAAGGGCTGTGTGTCACCCCCAGCCTGCGACTGTGCATTTACACAACATTGTGAGGTTCAGTCTTAAAAATCCCCTGACTACTGCCTCATGGGGTTTCCCAAGCAGAGGGAATTTCTCTGATGTCTGCGGGGACCCCAGGGTGTGTGTGAGACAAGTGTTTGAGTGGGGCGAGTGTGTTTGCAACAGAGAGAGGTTTCTGTGAAGGCTGCGAGCACAACAGTTTTAAATATCAGCTTTCTCAAAACAGCAGCTGCCAAATCATACTATCTTGTGCTATCAAAATATTACTTTTTAAAATGTAAGGCTTTCTTTTTCTTTTTCTTTTTTTTTTTTACAGTTTTTGACAGTGAGCTTCCTTTCCATCTCCCAAGGCCATGAAGTATTAAGTAGACCCAGTCCCACAAACCGAAGTGCTGCTTACGATAACCCTGGTGTATAATCAGCCACTGAAGCAGACACGGTCCTCGGCGAGTTACTGAATAACATATTATAATTTCTATGTCAGACTCACAAGATGCAATTTTCCCATTTTGGTTATTGTATTTTCAACTCAGACTTCTATCTGGTTGCCTTTTATTAGTTTTCCCCTCCTTATGCACAGTCTCTGCTTGGCGAGACATTGTTCTCACGTGCTCCTTCACCTGTCGGTCGTGGTTCCTTCTGTGCATTGAGCATCGTTGGTCAGCCGGAATCTAAAGTCCTCATTCAGGGACCCAGGGTCTGGTATTCTTCAGGGACAGCTGCTGCTAACTGCTGCCCCTCTCCCTAAACTCACCCCGGCCCTGACCCTAACCCTCTAACCCTCACCCTATAATCATCAAACCCTCACCGTGACCCTCACCTTAACCCTTGCGCCCTCTAACCCTCACCCTCACCCAAACCGTAACCCTAACCCTAACCCTAAACCTATCACCATTGAACCCTCATCCTGATAACCTCACTCTAACCCTAACCCTCTAACTTTCATCCTCACCCTAATTTCACCTGACCCTAACTCTAAATCTCTAACCCTCTAACCCTGACTCTCACCCTAACCCCAGCCCTAACTCTTTAACCCTTTAACCCTAATCCCAGTCCTCACCCTCACCTTAACTCTAACCCTAATAATTTTCCGTGGTGTGTATGTGTGTGTGTGCGCATGCACTCATATCTGATAGCTTCTGTGTGTGGAGAACTGGGTACTTTAAATACTACAGTTTAGGAAGTCTGGACATCAGATGCTGCCTCCGATCTGCTGCTGCCACATTTGTTCCGAGTTTTCCCGGGCTCAGGCTGTGCCGTCGGGAACGTCACCAAGTCTGCTTGTTAGCACAGAGGCCAGCGAATGACAGCCAGCGACTCCCTGATGCCTTGAACTAGCGTGACTCCTGGTAGCTGTGAGGCTGGGGTTTCAGTCTCCACACCCTGGCGGAGTCGCTAACTCAGCTTTGGCCGTGCTGGCTCTTGCGCAGCTCCTCAAGGTTGGCCAGAGGTGAGAACCTGGGCGCTTTTTTGCCTGGGAATTAGCACAGCCAGGCACATGTGTGGGGCCGTCCAGAGTCGCAGGAACGTGTGCCCCTTTGGCTGTCCCGGAGACAGCTCTCTCCCCAGTGCCTCACTGTGAAGGCTTCTGGACGTCTCTGTGGGCCCAGATGGAGCCGCGGCCCCAGGAGGCGACAGGGTTTAGTGATTGTCACTGACGGTGTCCAGCAAATGCCCGGGTGCTGGATCACTTGCCTGGAGGAGGTCAGAGTCTGGCAAGTGCAGAGGAGCCCTGAGAACACAGCTTTCTGGGGTGGCGGGGAGGCAAACGCTGACAGTGCTCTCGGCCGGTGAGCGCCGCGCCATCCACCCCGGGCTCCAGGCTGCTGGTTTTCAGGGTTCCGTGGAACTTGAGAGGTGCTGAAAGCTTTTGGTCAATTTGCACAGTCCTGAAAAGGATGATTTTGACAATTAAGGACAGGAATTTTGTTTTTGATGAAGGAATGGATTTTTGAAGATTCCTGTGTCACCGTTCTGGAAACGCTTTCCATTGGCTCTACAAATCTACAACTACTGGTCAGCGTGCATCTCATAAAATCAGGGAAGATGTTTTCCAGGAGTCTGTCTTGGCGGGGTGGTCCAGTCAGAGGGAACAACCTGATGGAGGTAGGAAGGCAGAGTGAGGGGAGCCCACCCAGGACCCCGGGGTCCGGCCGCCGTGAGCCTCACCCCTCCACCTGCCACACGTGCTGCCGAGACTTTTACCCCAAACAGAGCGTCAGAGCCCTGCTGGACGTCATCAGGAGGCCAGAGCCCCAGAGAGGAGGGGCGTGAAGACAGAGAATGCGTCTGAGAAGTGTGCAGAGGGGTGGATGCTTTGTTCCACACACCCAACACCACAAAGGACACCGAGGGGTAAAGTAAAGGGAACCCACGCCTACGCATCGCGATCAAACTGTGGAAAGAAAGATGACTTGCTGTGGCCTAGAGGACTCCAGCAAGATCAGCGCAGACCTCTCATCAGAAACTCAAAAGGGCTGAGCAAGCTCGATCACGTCTTCAGCGTGCAGGAAGGAGGAGGAGCCATCACCAGATTGCCTTCCTCCTGCAAAACTATGTTTTGAAAATGAACTTAAGACATTTTCAGGTAATTCAGAATGCAGGATGTGCTGCTGCAGGCCTGCCTTCCGGAAGCACGAGAGGGGGTAGAGGAGCCGTGAGGGCACAGAGGCCCGCGGCACGGCGAGGTGCGGCGACTAAGCCAGGGCCGACAGCCGTCTTCTTCCCTTCTTCGCACCCCCGACAGCACAGCACGTACACCGGCGGCTGCTGTGATACGCAAGGGAGACACACGCGGCGGTGACAGAGCAGGAGCCACGCTGAACTCCAGTGCAGAAGGGACAGCGCGGGGTGAGGCAGACCCCGGGCTGAAATAGCAAACCCGGAAGTCACTATGACAGACTCCGGGGGTGCGCACCTCGTCTCCTGCTTTGTAAGGAGGATAAAGCTGTTGAGGTGATCAGAGGCGCACGGGGCCACTGGGTTGGCAATGTCGAGATGGGACAGTAGCAGCACAGATGGGCAGAGAGGAGACAGCCCTGCCGGGGACATTTCCGTGCCCCCCGAAACTCTGTCAACACAGATCTAAGTGGATTCTGGTGAGCCAAGGAGTCCGCAGTAAGCTGTAAGGCAACCACTGATGGAGTGGCCCCCAAATATAGTGAGGGCTCCACTCAGTGCTGTCATCCTTCCGGGCCACCTCATGAAAGAAATCCAAACAGCACCTTAGGAAATATTCTTCATGTGAAAGAAAACCAAAAAGAAGAAAAGGGAGAATAGAAATGTCAGACATACAGCAAAAGAACATTGAAATATCAGCTGTAAATCCAAGTATGTCAATAATCACCTTAAGTGTGAATGGATTAAACAATATAATAAAAAGACAGATGTTGCCAGGCTGGATTAATAAACAAGATTTATTTTTATGCTGCCCACAAGGGACATAGTTAAATTTAAATATACAAATAGGTTACAAGCAAAAGGAGGCTTAAACAAATATATCATGCGACAAGTCCCCTAAGGAAGGTGGTATTCTGTACGGCATCAGACTTGGGCCAAATACAGTTAAAAAGCTATTAGCAATAGATTTTTACAATCATAAGAGGCCACCCCATAAAGAAGATAAAGCAATTAGAGACCTAAACAAGTCTCATAATAGATTCCTAAAATACAGCAGGCAAAAGCAGACCAAGTGAAAGGAAGAGAGAGAATTCAACAGGAATCACTTGAGGTTTCAGTACCTTTTATTAAGGAACGAGGCAACCAGAGAGAAGACGGACAAATAAAGCAGGCTTGGAAAAGCACCATGGACTAGCCGGGCCTTGAAAATATTTGGGGAGCGTCTGCCCAATGGCAGCAGACACCCCTTCTTACCACACACGGACCACAAGTCAGGCCACGGGAGCAGTGCTGCGATGTTGAGAGCACTGGTGGTGTGCAGCTTGCTCTTACCACGGGAGAGAGAAATCAGGAAGCAATGACAGCAAGCAACTTCACAAAGGTCTGCAAACTAAGTCCCACACTGCAGATAACCAGGAGCCAGAGAAGCAGCACACAGGAGTGCAGAAATACAGAGGCGGAGGAAAGGAAGTCGCTTTCTACCAGAACTTCTGGGGCCCAGCCAAGGAAGTGCTAGGAGGGACGGTTATGCCTGGGGGAGCTTACGCTTCAAAAAGGAAGTCAATAAACTGGACTTCCTCCTGAAAACCCTGGGAAAAAGGGAAGCAAATGATCCCACTTTAAGTGGAAGGAAGGAAATAATAAAAATTAGGACTGAAAATAATGAGACGGAGAACAGAAAAACAGCAAAGTTGAAGAAACCAAAACTGGTTCTTTGAAAAGATCATCAAAGTTGACCAAACTTTAGTAAATTGATGAGGAGGAGAGGGAGCAGGGGAGGGAGGCAGAGAGACAGAGAGAGAGAGAGAGTGAAGGAAAGGGCACTGTCGCTAGCACTGCAGGAATAAGAGGAGCAAACGGAGCACTGGGAACACTGTGCCAGCAGATTAGCAAACTTCGTTCAACTGGAAAAAAAAAATTCTAGAGAGGCACAAACTCCCAACTCAGGGAGAAAGAAAGTCTAGGTAGAGCTTTAACGAGTGATGAAATTGAATTAGTAACCGAAGAATTATCCACCAAGAAAAGCGTAGACTCAAATGGCTTCACTGATGAATTCACAGCAATTCTTCATAAAAGTCCAACAGAGGAAAAGCAGATGCTTCCCAAGGCCAGTGTCCCACTGATGCCCAAACCAGACAAAAACATGCCGAGAACCCTGTAGATCAGAATCTCTTATGAATACAGATGCAAAATCCTCAAGAAAATGCTAGCACAAAATCCAGGAATGTATAACAAGGACTGTGTGCCAAGGCCAATTAAAATTTGCCCCAGTCATGAAAGACTGATCTGATAGCTACGACTCAGTGAGTGCAGTAACATACATTGTCCAAAAAGTCACAGAAGGAGGCCCCACCGTGCTACCTCCACGAATGCAGAAAAATTACTCGATAAAATTTGATGCCCTGTTCAATAAAAACACTCCACAAAATAGTAGAAGCAGGGAATGTTCCTGTCCGGGGATTCACATCAGCGAATAAATGCGGCTGAACGGGGCATCGTGGGCAAAGACCAAGTGAGCGCCTTTCAGGATGAGGAGAAGAGAAGGCTTCTGCTCTAACTGGCTCCGGTCAGCATTGTGCTGGAGTTGTAGTCAGGGAGATTAGGAAAGAAAATGGAACAAAATGCTCTACCTTGGAAAGTTAGAGGAAAGTCTCTTCGTGTGCAAGGAGTCATGACCTTGTTTGGAGGAAATCCTACAGCATCCGCCCCCCAAAAGCACTCACACTAGGAAAGGAGTTCAGTAAGATCTCAGGGTTCAAGACAATTGTTACACTTCTACACATTTGCTACAGACAATCCCAAAAGGAAGTTAGGAAGATATTTCATTTATAATAGCATCAAAACCTAATGTATATAAATAACTTTAACAAAAGAAATTCAATTCTTACACTCAGAGAGACTACAAAGCATGCTGAAAGAAGTTTTTAAAACCCACGTAAGTGGGAAGAGCCTGTGTTCCTTGGTCAGAAACCCTGATCTTGTTATGGTGACAGAGCTTCTCCATTCGACCAAGATAGTCAATGTAATTGCCATGGAAACCCCAGCTGACTTCTTTGCAGAAATTCACTTGACAAACTTATCGTAAAATCCACGCGGTTACTGAAAGTACCTGGAGCAGCCAGAACCACTGAGAAAGAACAAGGCTGAGGTCACGGACACCTCAAAGCTGCTGCCCCGCTCCAGTGATCACTTCTGCGTGGTGCTGACTGGCATCGGGAAGATCAAAGAGCAGACAGCGATCCCTGGGGTCGAGCTGAGCGTGCAGAAGTCACCACTCACATCCAGGATCCGCTCGTTTCCCACAGTGGTGCCAACATTTCCTAACGAGGAAATGAGTCCTCATCGCAACAGATGGTGTGGCGACGAGGGGATGAATGCATGCAAAGGATAAAGCTGGATGCATAACTCACTGAAAATTGAAAATTAGCTTCAGAAGGATGAGGAGCCTCAATATGAGAGCTAAAATTCTAAAACTGCTAGGAGAGAACATAGGCATAAATTTTAAGAACAAATATGTATATATTTAGATATCGCAGCCGAAGTACCAGCAATAAAACAAAGCAAAACTTAATTGGACTTCATCGTAATTTAAAATGCTTTTTTGTTTTGTTTTCTATCCTTCTTTGTGTGTCGTGCTGAGGATCAAACCCAGGCCCTTCGTGCACACCGGCCAAGGGCTTTACCTCTGAGCCACACCCCCGCCTCGCACAGTGTAAACCTCCGTGCTTTGAGAGGTTCTCCCCAAGTAACGAAAAGACAAACAGCACAGCGGAGGGAAATACGGCAAATCACGTGTCTGATAAAGGACTTGTACCTGGAATATATAAAGAATGCACCATTAAATAAGAAGACACATACAGTAATACCTTGGTTTATGAACTCTTTCGTTTGTGAACTCCACATTGGGTAATGAATAGAACTGTGACCATCTTTCCCACATGAGAATGAATGAAATCATCTTCCCCAGAATCAGAGAATAAATTAAGTTCATGACCTGAGGTACCACTGTGATCCATTAAAATGGGCAATGGCAGCTGGGTGTGGTGGCGCACGCCTTTAATCCCAGCACTCGGGAGGCTGAGGTAGGCGGAGCGTTGTGAGTTCGAGGCTGGCTTGGGCTACAATGTGAGTGCAAGGCCGGCCTAACTACATACTGTGACCCTGCCTCAAAAAACTAGGGCTGGGAGTTTGGCTCAGCAGCTTACTTGCCTGCTTGACATGTAAGGTTGTGAGTTTGATACCCGGTGCCACAAAAAAAATAAAAAATAAATAAATAAAAAAGGCAATGGACCTGGAGAGACACTAATTCAAAGAAAACACACCAAGGCTGCTTCCTACGGGAGTAGCTATTGGGGTGCAAATCATCTGAGAGCGGCCACCTTACACTCTCTCCGACTGCTGGGAGCAGAAAGAGGTCAGGAACATGGGGGAGTTGAAACCTCCACAAAGCCGGAGGAACCGGAGCAGTGCAGCCGCGTTGAATGAGGGTCCTGCCGTTCCTCCAGACGCTGGGCGTAGCGTCAGCACGCTTCAGCACCCACCCCAGAGACGAGGGAAACTGCAGCGCTACTCACAACAGCCCCCAGTGGAAACAGCCCGACGTCCACTGCTGGTGAGTGGACAAAGAAAACGTGGCCTAGCTGTCGACTGGACCGTTATCTGGCAATGGAGTGGGGTATGGGTGCATGTTACGCCATGGCTGAACCACGGGCCCTTAACTGAAAGAAGCCAGCTACAAAGACTGCACGTCATGCAGTTCCGGGAATATGTAAGGCTATGGTGACCGCAAGTGGATCACTGGTTGCTCGGAGCAGAAGGCCTGGGTGTCCATGGATGTGGTGCATCTGTGGGTGAGGAGGATGCTCCAGAACCGATAGCGATGCCGGTGCCCCCTCTCTGCGAATGTGCTGAAATCACTGGCCTGAACTATTTTAACGGATGGGTCTCACGGTATTGGAGCTGTATCTCAATAAAGCTGTCATTACAGCTTGTGTCTATAGCGCCTCATGTGCTCACAGGTGAAATTTTGGGAGATGACTGCATCATGGGCGTGTGACGCTGAATCACGGTGTGTGACACCGGGTTGGTCCACTGGTGGGTCGTTGTGGCATGGCCTGGAGGTATACATCCCTTCTCCCCTCTTCCCCTTCTGCTTCCTCCTTGCCATCCCATCAGCTGTTTCTCCTCTGCACGGCCTTGGAACCAGTGGCTGTGGACTAAAGTCTCTACAAGCTATGAGCTAAAATAAACCTTGCCTCCTTTAAATTGTGGATGTAGGTATTTTGTCCCAACAATAGAAAAGTGAATACGGCAGCTGTTAAAATTGGAACTGGTCTTAACATTGACCTTTAGTAAATAATCACCTCGGCTTTGGTGCAGTAGGGACTAAAGGCTTGAGAGACATTTGAAAGGAACGTGGAGGTTGGGGTGGCGTGGGGATGAAGGAGGCTCACTCTTGGGTGTGTCTGGGTGCCACAGAGGTGCAGCTTTGGGGTCAGTGTCTGGGCCTTCACTCCTTTCTCTGGCACTGTTCCCTTGCTCTTCTTCCTGGCCAACATTAACTAAGCAACTTTGCTCCTCCACACCCTTCCGCCGTGATGTTTGTGCCTGTGAGCCAGCCAACCATGGACTAAATCCCTTTATAACATCAGCCAAGCTAAGCCTGGCCTCCTCAGAGCTGTGGCTGTCTGGTATTATGTCTCAGGGATGGGAAAGCTGAGGAATATAAGCAACTTACAAGAAGGGGAGTGAGACGCTGTACACACATTTCCCCCTAGGCATTGTCTGAATTCTAAGCGAGGTATATTTGTAATGAGACGGGAATAGAACAATCAGAAAACAATGGCTAATAAGCTAAATTCTATGCAGCCGTTAGTTTCAGAACCCAGACAGCAGGCACGACAGGGTGGACCTTGCAACCTTCCATCCAACTCCACACCTGCCCAGGACAAGCGCAGGCTGGGGACGGACTGGCTGTGGCAGACTGATGCCTCTCCATCTGCTATTTTAAAAATGAAGCACAGCTAAAGTAAGATATCATCAAAAGTCTCTCTAGATTTTATACAAAATGAATAGAATTCAATGAAAAATATGGAAGCACCCAAAAACTCTCATGAAAGGGCAAAAATCTTGGAAGGAAAAGAGAGAAAAGTGTTTGGGAGTTAGAATCATCAGACTTTAAATGCCTGTGGTAAATATATTTAAGAAAATGGGTGGAAATTGTGTTAAATTTTATCATAGAACCAGAATCAGTGAGGAAGAACCATATATAAATCCTACTACAGCGCTGGAGGCGGGGCCTGCGGGCTGCGGGAAGAGACGCCGCTGCAGGGCTGGGCTTTGTAGGATCGTCACCGCGGTGGGACAGCAGAACAGCACGGCAGCGTCTGGGAGTGATGCGGTGTCACCACAGCATCAGCAGCACAGCCGGAGTGGCAGTCAGGTCATCAACGGAAATCGCTAATGACCATGGCCCTCCTTGGGTGCGAGCAGGGTGCCAGCTGGGCCGTGGTTCAGTCTGTGAGACAAATGAAAACCGAGGATGGCTTTGGCCTCCACAGTGGAAAATGGGGCTATCGCCAACAAGAGTCGTCTCCAGCAGCTGCTGGACCCAGGGCCAGCTGGCCGGTGGAGACGGTGCCCCGGTGCAGGAGGACTCCATGCGTCCCTGGCCGGGCTGTAGGGCCAGCACTTTCCCTGAGGTCTCGGTGGCCCTGCAGAGGCCATCAGGGCTTTTCTGCAACAGCAGGAAGCTGCCCATTCTCTTCAAAGATGCGAGGGCTGGTGTCCGAGCCTGGTGCGCAGGAGTGGATTTGAGGAGCCTGCTGTGCTAGGGCTGATGCAGCTGAGACAGGAAGTGGAGCTCTCACAGCGGTTCTGCGGATCCGGGGACCGCGCTTCCTGACCGGGCCCAGTGGAGTGACTGGCAGAGGCGGTCTCAGTTCCGCACACCCGGTCTCCCCGGCTGCGCTCACTTGCAGAATAAAGGCTGTCAGGATAGGAAGGACCACGCTGGCCGTCCTGCCGCTGCCCCTTCCGCTGGCCCCCATGTTGCTAGTACTCGGAGTATCCCTAGCAGTACGAACTGCTAATCCCAGGGGAAGCTGCCCATCTCGGGCGTCACCCACATTTTAAAGGTGGGAGGAAAGGCTGTCACCATCACAACCGTTCAGCTACTCTTCATCCCCGTACAGACGCTGGCGCCGGAGGGGTCGCGGCTGAGTCATTAAAGTGGCTGAGCTCCCATCGGCCGGCTCGGGGGAGCAGCCGGAGCCCTCGGCCCTGGCTATGGTCCTGCGGTCACGCAGCGCTGTCCCCAGGCACCGTACTGCCAGCGCAGCAGACGTGCGTGGCATGGCGCGCGAGGCTGGTGAGTGCCGTTGCCCCACTCTTCCTCATCCGGGAAGATCAGAAGCCTGCGTCTGTGCGCGGCTCACCTCTGTGTCGCGTTGTTTGGGGTCAGCTGATTCCCTCGCTTTTGGTCATGGTTTGCAGGTCCTTTGATCACCTGGGGGTCTGGGGATCAGGGTTCTGGCCCCCTCTGTGGGGTACACCGGGCTCGCTGGACCTGGGGGAGGCGGGCACGTGTCCAGCAGCCCTATTTGGTCATGAAGCTTTATTAAGGTTGTTTTGGATTCATTTATTGACACTGATTTCAAGTAGAATTTTGTATTCATGTTCATGAATGATATCGGCAGTTTTAATCATTTTGTTTTATCTGTATTTAATTTTGTTTTAAATATATATTCACTATACAATTCAAAGGAGAATTTTTCTCTTAGTACTTTCTGTGTTCTGGAATACTTTAAATGACATAAATTAACCTGTTATTCCCTTAAAGATCAGAAAAAATTGATTTTGGAAGTACCTTAACCTGGGGAATTTTTTTGATGGTAGATCCTAAATCAGACTTCCAATATTTTTATGGTAATTGGCCTTATTCACTTTTCCATTTCTATGATACACTTAAATGTTTTAATTAATTAAGTCTATTGGTACATTTTTGGTATACATAATGATCACACTCATTGTAGGGAATTGGTACCCATTCGTGATATAACTTGATTCTTCTTTTTTTCCCATTCCCTTCTCCTCCCTTCAAACCCTCTTCCTCTCTTTATTTACAAAAGCATTGTTTCCATCTTTTCCTTCTTTTCTAGTTGTTTTTCTTTTCCCTTCTTTCTTTCCCCCTCCCCTCCCCCCTCCCTAATTCCCCTTCCTATTTGAACATTTTCTTCCTATTCCACAATATTTATACTTTTGGTTTTTCACACCAGAGAAACAATGTGATATTTGAACACGTATGTCCATTTATTTCACTGAAGGATATAGTCTCAAGGTGCATTCATTTACCTAGAAATGTCTCGTTTATCCTTCTTTCTGGCTGGGTAGTTCTCAGTTGTATAAAAAAGGCACATCTTCTGTATCCATTCTTTGGTTGATGGGCATTTGCCTTGTTTCCAAGATTTAGCTACTACAAACTGTGCTGCTATAAACATGGGTGTGCATGCGTCACTGTGGTATGATGCTTCAATTTTTGCAGGAAGATACAAAGAAGGGGAATAGCTGAGTTGAGTGGAACAGCTAGTTTTAGTTTTCTGAGGACTCGCCACATTGATTTCCGTGGTGGTTGCACCAGTCTACACTCCCAGCAGTAGAGAAAGGTTCCTTTCTCCCCACAGCCCCGCCAGCATTTGTTATTGGTTGATTTCTTTCTAACAGCCATTTCTTGGGGGGTGAAAGGGACTCTCAGTGTTGTTTTAATTTTCATCTCTTGAGTGACCAGTGATGGTGAACATTTTTTCGTATGTTTATTTGTCATTTGTACTTCCTCATCTGAGAAGTGTTTTTCATCTCAGATGCCCTTTTTTGGATTGGGTGTGTAACTTCCGGGGGTAAGACTTTTTTGAGTTCCTTATATATTTTATATAGTAGTCCTTTGTCTGAGAAAACAGTTGGCAATTTTTTTTCTCACTCTGTATGTTGTCTCTTCACCTTTTTAGTGACTTCTTCTGCTGTGCAAAAGCTTTTTAACAAGATGAGATCCCAGCTATCGATTGTCTGTAGTATTTCTCATGTGACTGGGGTCTTGTTCAATTCTTTACCTATACCTATGTCTTCAAGAGTTCTACCTATTCTTCCTACCAGCACATTTAGTGTTTCTGTTTTAATATTTAAATCCATTTTGATTTTAGTTTTGTGTATGGTAAGAGACATGGGTCTAGTTTTAGTCTTCAGCATGTGGAAAGTTTTTCCAGAACCATTTATTAAAGAGGTTATCTTTTTTTCAGTGAACATGTTTGGCTCCTTTGTTAAAGATAAGGTGGCTGAATGTGTTTGGAGTATTTCTGCATCTTCTAATCTGTTTCACTGATCATCAGGTGTTTTTTTTCTGCTAGTACCAGGATATGTGTGTGTGTGTGTGTGTGTGTGTGTGCTTATCACAGTAGTTTTGTAGTGTAAGTTCAAGTCAGGGATTGTGATGCCCCCTGCCTTACCTTTGTTGCAGAGAATTGTTTTTGCTATTCTGTTTCTTTGGGTTCCAAATTAATTTTAGGATTGTTTTCGCTAATTCTGTGAGGTATGCTTTTGATATTTTGATTGGGATTGCATTAAATCTTTATAACAATTTTGGGAGTATGGCCATTTTCACTATGTTGGTTCTTCCTATCCAAGAGCAAGGGATATTTTTGTATTTGCTGATATACTCTTTGATTTCCTTTTTCAGAGTACTGTAGTTTTAAGTGCAAAGTTCTTTTACTTGCTTTGTTAGATTAAGCCCAAAATATTTCATTTTTTCCAATGCTATTGTGAAAGTTGTGGTCTTCCTAATTTCTCTCTCAGTGAGTTTGTTATTTGTGTACAGGAATGATACTGATTTTTAAGTGCTGACTTTGTATCCAACTGTGTGACTAAATCTGTTTATTAAATCTAGGAGTCTTTTGCTGGGGTTTTTGGGGTCTTCTATGTAGAAATCACGTCATCTGCAAATAATGATCATTAATCTTCTTCCTTTCCTGTCTTTATTCCTTTTATTTATTTCTCTTATCTAATTGCTCCAGCTAATGTTTCTAGAACCATATTGAATAGGAGTGGTGATAGTGGATATCCTTGCCTTATTTCTGATCTTAGAGTGAAAGCTTTCAGTTTTTAACCATTTAGTATGATGTTAGCTGTTGGTTTGTCATAGATGGCTTTTATCAGATTGAGATAAAGACCATTTATACCAATTTTCTGCAGGCTTTTTTTTTTATCATGAATGGGTGCTGGACTTTGTCAAATTTTTTCTGCATCTGTTGACATGATCATGTGATTTTTGTCCGTGGCTCTGTTGATGTGGTGCATTACATTTGTTGATTTGTGTTATGTCGAACCATCCCTGCACCTTGGGGTGAATCCTACTTGGTTATGGTATATAACCTTGATAATTTGCTGCATTCTGTTTGCCAGTATTTTATTGAGGAGTTTTTCATCTATGTTCATTAGGGAGATTGACCTGTAGTTCTCTTTTTTGGTTGAATCCTTCTCTGGTTTTGGTATCGGGGTACTACGTGCTTCCAGGAATGACTTTGGGAGTATTGCTGTCCTTTCAATTCCAATTAAAGAGTTTTAGGAATAGTGGAGTTAGATCTCTAAATTTCTGGTAGAATTCATCAGGACCTGAGCTTTCCTTTGGTGGTAGGTTTTTAATTACATCTTCGGTTTTGTTGATTAATACTGGTTCTTTAGAATTTTTACGTCTTCTTCATTCAGTTTTGGTAATTCACATGTGTCTAGGAATCTGTCTATTTCTTATGTGGTTTCCATCTTATTTGAGTACAAGTTCTTCAAGTAGGTATTGATGACCTTCTGGATTTCTTCAGGGTCTGTTTTGGTTTCACCCTTTTCATCCTTAATTGCATGGATTTGAGTCTTTTCTTGATAAGGTTGGCTAGAGGTTTATAAATTTTATTTAATCTTTCAAAGAACTAAGTCTTCAATTCACTGGATTCTCTGTGTTATTTTCTTAGCTTCAATTGCATTAATTTCTGCTCTGATCTTTATAATTTCCTCCCTTATACAAGATTTGGGGTTGACTTGTTCGTCTTTTTCTAAAAGTTTGAAGTTCAGCATTAGGTTGTTTATTTGCACACACTCTGTTTTCCTGATGTGAGAATTCGCAAGTATAAATTTCCCTCATAGGACTTCTTTCATTGTGTTGTGTTGGCATTATCATTTAATTGAAAAATTATCTAATTTCTTTTTAAATTTCACCTGTGACCCATTGCTTATTCAGCAGGGTGTTACTTAATTTCCATGTGTTTATGAAGTTTTTGTGGTTTCTTTTGCCATTGATTTCTAATTTCATTGCATCATGGTCTGATAATATCCATGGTATAATTTCAATTCCTTTACATTTACTTAAGCATGTTCTATGAGCTAGTATGCGGGCTATTTTGGAGAACATCCCATGCCCAGCTGAGAAAAATGTGTATTCTGATGTTGGGAAACAAATCTGTAGACATCTACTAAGTTCATTTGTTCACAGGTTTGGTTTAGTTCTAATATTTCTTTGTTGATTTTTTTGTCTAGTTGATCTGTCTATTGTGAAGTGAGGTGTTGTGGTCCCCCATAGCAATTGTGTTAGTGCCTATTTGATGTTTTCATATCTGTTAATATTTGTTTTATATAGTTGGGTGCATCAATATTTGGTGCATATATACTTATGATTATTATCTATTCTTCTTGGAGTTAAGTATATAATGATCTTCTTTGTTTCTCTTGATCAGTCTTGGCTTGAAGATCACTTTGTCTACAAACAGAATAGCTACCCCTGCTTTTTTCTGGGTTCCTGTCACCTGGAGTATTGTTTTCCACCCTTTGACTTCCAGTCTGTGGATTTTCTTTATGAGTCAGATGTGTTTCTTGTATGCAGCATACTGTTGGACCTTGTTTTCTCGTTTAATCTGCCAGTCTGTTTCTTTTGATTGGTGAATTGAGATCATTTAGATTGATGATTATAACTGATATGTATTGATTTATCTTTTCCATATTGTTTTCCTGTTGTTATTCCCTTTCTTTTCCATCTGTTTAACTGCTTGATTTGCCTGATATATTCTTTCTATCGGTGTTCTTGGAATTGTAGTCTTTATTATCTCTTTATAAAATATCCTTCAGAACATTTTGGAGAGCTGTTTGGTGGTCATAAATTTCTTTAGAGGAAGATACCTCACAGAAATACCTTATTTCTCCATTGATTTTGAGAGATAGTTTTGAAGGGTACATCAATCTGGGTTGGAAGTTGTTTTCTTTCAGGACTTGAAATGCTTCATTCCAAGCTCTTCTTGACTTGATGGTTTGTGTTGAGAAGTCTGCTGTGCTTCTGATGAGTTTTCTTTTATAGGTGATCTGTTCCTTTTCTCTAACAGCCTTTAATATTCTGTTCTTGTTCTGAATTTCTGGGATCTTGATTAGTATATGCCTTGGTATAGATTTATTTTGGTCATGGATAATTGAAGTTCTATATGCCTCACTTATCTGTAGGTCAAAAATTTTTTCTAGCTTGGGAAGTTTTCTGCCTTTGCTTTTGTGAACAAGTTTTTTATGTCAGTTGTGCTATCTTCTTCTTTTTCATTGATTCTGACCAATCTTATATTGTTCTTCTTTGCATCATCTTGTAGCTGTTGGCTTGATTTTC
>RJWM01031900.1:0-21933 GCA_004363535.1 Dasyprocta punctata | reverse complement strand
AACTAAGATAGTAGGTAGTCAAAAGTAAAATAAAGCCATGAGTAGACAGGAGGTTTTCCCTGTATGCAGGAGGCTTAGGAACTGTCCACCACTCTATGGGAGGGAGAAGGAGGTGGAGAAACTCATTAAACATCAGTGTGATATGCATGCAAAGTGCTTAACGCAAGGACTGAAACAGAAAACTGTAGTTTCTGAATACTCTGCCTTTCACTAAACTTATGCCCAATTTTGCTAGCAAATAAATTTGGTAAATAAATTTAAATAAATACAAACATTAACCAATAATCTGACAGCAAGCCATGATCTTCTCTTCCTTTCTAATAAGAAACTAAAAGCGTTAATTATTTAAAGAAAATGCAAAAATGAACAAAAAAATCTGGAAAAACAGACCACTTACTCAAAGTAATTTTTACCATTTCCTAAGAAGTTATTTTTTTGTGTGTAAAAATCTGACTCTAAAGTGTATCAGTCTGAGGGTTGATTTACCTTTTTGGTGGTCTCTGTAGAATTGTAAACTTCTGGACATTGGCCCTCTTGTTTATCAGTGTTTTTGTTTATCTCCCATTCAGCACAAAGTATGTAATTTGGCGATTACTGGGTATGTAGATATTAAAAGATAAAAAAGAACGGAGCATAGATATGCAAATATTAGACACTGTCTCTTTGAGAACTTAAAAAAAAAAAAGGAGCCAAAGATGAATTTTTTCACCATATTAACAGGATTTCTTGTCACTATAAAAATAGCTGAGGCATTCTAATTGTAAGGAAGCAAGGTTCCTTGTGGACCACAGTTTGGGAGATTCCACCCCAGGACTAATGTCCCTGTCACGCTGAGCCCGCGGGGAGGTAGCTTGTCATGATGGGGACGCAGCCCACAGCAAAACTGCTCAATTCATGAGCAGGAAGTAAAGGAAAGGGGGTCACTAGGGGAGGTCCTACAGTCCCCGTAAGGGCGTGCCTCCTACATCCAAGACCTAAGTGCCGCCCCCAGCCTGGTCTCTTAAACATGTTACCACCCACCAACAGGGCCCCTTAGGGAGTCCGCCCTTTCACACAGGAGCCTTTGGGCAGCGCGTGAGATCCAGACCGGAGCATCCATGATTTTTGAAGTCAAAACGACACTGCGCATGTTTCGTGGTCTGAGAACAATCATGTTTTCTGGGTGGGCTGAACCAATTTTTAAGGCAAACTTGAGCTATCATGGTAGTGGCAGGGTCCAAAACGTTCTCGTCATCCTTACTAATCATCGGTACAATTTGGCTGATTCGGCAGAGTTGTCGTAAGCAAGAAGCGACACGTTCAGTACTTGCTCAGGCTGGCTGAGCTCCGTGGAACCTCCCAGCACCATGTTCACTGCCAGGTTTGTTAAACTATGATTGTTTCTCCGTAAGTCATCCATGACTTTCATACTGACAAAATTCTTATTCACGGACAATTATTTCTCTTTTATCTTCTTGTATCACTGATGTTCGGTATAAGGTATTCCTAATTAACAACGAATTGTAATTAAAGTCAAGTATTTCGTTGTCAAGGTTGTGATCATTTTTCTGTTAAGCAAGGATAATGGGACAGTTTCTATGAGAACACCACTGTATTCAAAGATTTAGATCCCCTTAGTTTTCTTATTACATTTAAAAAATGATACAAAACAAACTACAATGATACAAACCACAAGTGTTGAATTTTCCCGTGGAATATTAGCTATCCTATGTTTCACTTTTTAACTTTAAAGATAGAACTTAATTTGATTGCACAACTGTCCAAAAGAAACACGCAATTAATTGCATCCAACACTCCATTGTTTAGGAGATATTTACAGTCGGCACAGATGGTCAGTGCTATTTAAGCAGATCTTATCAGTGAGAATCATAACACTTTTCTTTTTACTTTAAATGTAGGCTTCACAGTTCTCTGAAAGCCTTATCAATTGGCAGGTTCTTCATCAGGAGAATACCTGTTCAAAGTGCTCGGAGCTGAGCAGATGCATACTTTGTGTCATGTGTCCCTCAAATTCTGAAAACAAAGTTCTACTAATAAAAGTGATGTCCTTACTTACTGTACAGCTTGTCTGCTCAAAATAAGCCAAACTTTCTACTGCCGCCATCCACACGCATATACGGCAACTAAACTCATTTGATGAAAGAGAGTCACTGTCACGAGTAAATCTTCAGTGTACCTGACTCTTGACCTTGATTCCCTCAGAGTTCTTGCTCTCGTTTCTCACTGTACAAAATCTTTTTATCTCCTTTTGATACTGAAGTACATAGAGACAGCAAGATAAAAATGATCTCTCTATTATAATTATTTTTGTAAAATCGTTTGACATTACTATACATTTTTCGTTAAAAAAATCATCCTGACATTTATTTAAAAGTTAAGGGAAACTATTCAAGGTTACTGTAGGCTGTGTATAAGAATACTGCAAGAAGGTAGAATATTGTAGTTTGAATTAAATGTTTAATACAGAAAAGGAGTGTGGGCAATAATAGCCAAGGGGAAGATGAGGGTTTCTTGGTTAGAAAATTACTAGACAGAGAGATTAGGTGTAGAAAATTTTTGCCAAACTAACTGAACAGACTTCCTGATGAAGGCAGTTACTTAAGAAAGACTTAGATATCAAAGATGGGGAGGAGGAACTTGGTGTATCAGGATAATCAGCTACTGTAATAAAGAAGAGGGATTCTCCCTAAGTTAATTTTTCGGGTTTCTTTCTATGCCTAGACTTGGTCATGACAGACCTGGAAGCCCAATTTCAAGATCTGTTCAGGAAGAGAGCTCAGATGCCTGAAGTTTGCTGAAAGACAGCTCGCAGTACATACACTTTGTTAGCATTCATAGTGGGGATTTGTCTCAGGAAACATGAATGAATTTCTATTCCTCCCAACTGAATGAACAGCAGAATGCATCAGAATGAAACCTGGAACTTGTACAGGAAATAAATGAAGATAAAAGAACAGTTTCTTTTTCCTGGAGTTACTAAATTTTGAGAATTGTGATTTAGGAATTTTCGGGTGTTATGTAACTTTCCAGGAAAGAGATTCTTTCTGCTATATAATTAATAAACAATGAAAGATAGAGAAACTGCTGCTGAATCCGGAGGATGCTTATTGAAGCTCCCGAATGCAGCTGTTCATGAAGCTTTTCATGTGTGAGGTCAACACATGACCTTCTCAGTAACGAGAGTCCAGAATTTTTTTTTAAACTTTTACTTAAGGTGGTTTAACTTGGATTAATTTGCTGCTGCTGTGCAATTCCTGCTAAATTTAGGCAGACTGAAAGCAGTGTTTAAAGTGTGGAATCACAGTGATTTTCCTTTAACAAAGCAATCAAGCCTGCACTAAGGGCTCCATTGGGGAGGATTTGTTTTCCATTTAGACCCCATAGTGCACAGCACTGGACCTCAGAGATGTTCTACCCACACCTGTTCCACTGTGCTTTTCCCCATAGTATGTCTTCCGCTCCCAAGCTCTTCCATTAGTTACCTGTGATTTGGGAGGGACAGGCTCTATCTTGAATAGATGACGTGCAGTTGTCCTTTATACCGACAGTTCCTCATTGTTTCTCACCATCATTTTTCACAGAAATACTTATTGCTCTAAAAGCTCTGGAAGGAGTCAAGGGCATGAATTGTTGCTGAGAAACCAACTCTGTACTGCTAATTTAATTGGGACCCTTTCCAAAGTCATTTCAAGTCTATAAATTCCAGGAAGCTCATATGCGTTTTTGCATGGTTTATTTTAATTTTTAGTTGATACAAAATAGATATACATACTTATGGGGCACAGTGATATCTATCTATCTATCTATCTATCTATCTATCTATCTATCTATCATCTGTATATCTATATATGTATCACTGTGACTATTTCATATATATATATATGAAATAATCGAATTAGGGTATTTGAGTATCCATCACCTCATCAATTTATCATTACTATGAGAGCCTTCAAAATCCTCTCTTGTATATATTTTGAAATAACCAGTGCAGAGTTTGTTAACCATAATCATTCTACTGTGTAGCAAAACACTAGCACTTATTTTTCCTATCTAACTGTAACTTTGCTCTTGTTAACTCATCTGTGTTTATCTCACATCACTCTCTGCCCTAACATCTGGCGTCCCCTGCTCTACCATCTACTTCTGTGAGATCAGTCTCTTTCAATTCCATGCATAAGTGAGGCAATGCTGCACTTATCTTTTTGTGCCTGGCTTCTGTCCCTTAGCATAGTCTAGGTTTATTCATGTTATGACAAATAACAGGGTTTCATCATTTCTTGTGGCCTGATAGTATTCCATTTTGTCTCTATATCATATTATCTTTGTTCATTCATCTGTGTATAAACACTGTTTCTGTTTGTAGATTACCATGAAGAGTGTTACAGTAATATGGGAGCACAAATGTCTCTTTGATATACTTTCATTCTCTTTGGAAAACACTCAGCAGTGGGCATGCAGAATCACATGGTAATTCCACTTATAGGTTTTTAAGGGTACTCCACATTCTTCTCCATAACTGCTGTATTAATTTACATCCTCACCAACAGTGTGCAGGTGTTTCCTCTTCTCTACGTTCTTACCAGTATTTTCTTTTACTTTTTTTTTGTCTTTTTGCAATATTGATTGTCATTAGGATAACATGCTATTTCACTGTGGCTTTGATATGAACATACACTTCATTTACACATTGTCTTACTTTCCTGTCACTTGACAAAATGCTCAATGTCTATAATTTAAAGAAGAGGTTTATTATGGCTCACAGGTTTTAGGGGGTTCAGTCCATAGTCAGCTGGTTCCAAGGCAGGGAGGGCATGGTGGAAAGGTCAGAATGAGGAGAATTGCTCATGTCACGGCAGTCAAGAAGCAACGAGAGAACAGAGGAGTCAGGGAGGGAGATGAACCCTTCCAGGTTTTGTGTTCAGTGACAAACCTCTTCTGTGAGGATCCCACCTCCTTCAGTGTACATTCAGCTCTGGATTAATCAGTGGGTTAGCATGATGCAATCATTCCCAGATACCCCAGCACTAAATGCATGTGACTTTTGGGAGATAGTCTATAACTAAATCATAATACCTGTTGGCAGCTTGGATGTCTCTACTGGAGAAATGTCTGTTTAGGTCTCATATCCAAATTTAAAGCAGTTTACTTTGTGTATGTTTGTTGTTAAGTATTTTGAGTTCCCTATATGTTGTTGATATTAATTCCTCATCAAATATACAGTGTGAAAATGTTTTCTACCACTCTGTGTGTTGTTTCTGTACTGTATTATTATTATTTCTTTTTGCCTCTGTAGTAGATTTTGAGCTTGATTTTTGCTTTTGCTTCCTGTGATTTTGGGGTTTCAGTGAAAAATGCTTTCCTGACAAATGTCATTGTATTTCCCTTATTTTTCTCATAAAAGTTTTATCATGTTGTGTCATGTGGTTAAGTCTTTAGTACATTTTTCTTTTATTTATGGTGAGGTATAGGGACTGAACTCATTGTTCTGCATGTAAATATCCAGCTTTCTTAGCATCATTTATTGAAGATACTGTTCTCATGTTTTGTGTTTGTGATAACTTTAATGGAAATAGTCATACATAAGTTGTCAGTTTATCTCTGTGTTTTCTATTGTTTCACTGATTTGTTTATTTTTATGCATCAGCATGATAATTTTGTTACTATAGCACTCTCTTTTTTTAAATTTTTTTATGAGAGATTGTAGGCTGCTTTTGGAAGTATAGATATGTGAACATTATTACTTTTTCCAATTCGTGTGCATGGGGTATCATGTGTTTGCTTCTTTTTCAATTTTGCATCAATGTTTTATAGGCTTCCATGTAAAGACCTTTCAATACCTTTGTTAAATTTGTCCTTAAGTGTTTGATTATCTGTTTGTAGGCAATATAAAGGGGATTGTATTTTTCATTGCTTTTCATCTAGCTTGATTTAGTGTGTGGAAATGCTGCTTCCTTTTCTTTGTTGATTTTACATTCTGAAGCAAGTGAGCTTGCTTATTATATTTAGAAGTATTTGGGTGGGGCCAGGGACACAGCTCAGTGGTATAGCACCTGCCTGGCAAAAGCGAGGTCCTAAATGTGATTCTGGTACCCACAAAGGAAAAAAAAAAGTATTTTGGCAAAGGTGGTTTCATATGTGTATGACCATGTCATTTAAAAGGGATAATTTATATCTTCATTTATAATTTGGGTAACTTCTATTTCTTACTCTTGCCTGATGGTTTGACTAAGACTTCTAATAATAGAGTAAACAGGTACAGTGAAAATGGGCATCCAGATTGCACCAGCTGTACCAAAATAACTCCAAATAAAATGAAAAGGGAGGGACAATTTTCAAGTCTTTCTACAAAGCAGTATTACCCTGATACCAAAATCACACAAGAATACCAAACAGAAAACTCGATGCTGGTATCCCTGTTGAATTTACATGTAAAAGTTCTCAACAAAACAGTTTGAAAATAAATTCATTAGCACATCTAAAAGATTATGAAGCAAGATCAAGTGGAATTCATGCTAGGGAAGCAAGGCTGTTTTTAATATACTTAAGCCAAGTGAAGAACGAAAGATACCATATTTCAGTAGATGCATTAAAAGCATTAGAAAAGTTTCACCATCCCTTAATGATTAAAATACTCAGAATTTACATAAAGAAGTAATGTAATTCAGCATGCAAAAAGATATGATTTGTGTGTGTGTGTGTATTTAATATCATTTAGAAGAGGAAAAGTTGAATGCTTTTTCTTCAAGATCTGTATTGCATAACTTGGATAATCCTATTTATCACCTCTATTGAGATGTCCCAGAATAAATCTTTGGACTGCACCTTTTAAAAATTTTATTAGTTTATTTTCACAATATATGATAGTTATGTTCATTTTATATTTCTGTATAAAATATCTTGATCTTATTTGATCTTTTCCCCTTTGCTACCCTTGTCCTAGTTCCCTTCCCCACTTCCAAATAGTCTACCATTTTATTTTCAATTATATCTCTTTTATTTTATGTTACATATTTATTTATTTACTTACATTTTATGATCATGTAAGGGAAGCAATGCAATATTTAACCTTCTGTGTCTGACTTATTTTACTTAACTTTATAGTGTCAAGTTTTAACCATTTTCCAGAAAATGACAAGATGTCATAATTCTTTATGGTTGAATTTTTATATAATACAATATATTATACATATCTGATTATCACATTGTTTTTATCTGTTGGTAGGCATCTTGGCTGCTCACAGAGCTTATCTATGATGAATTGAGTTGCTATAAATACAGGTCTTCATGGATCAGTATAGCATGATGTCTTTAAGTCCTTTGAGAATACACCAAAGAATGGTATAGCTGGGTCAAATAAAATTTAAATATTTTGTTTTTTTGTGCAGTCTCTATATGTATTTCTATAGTGGTTGTACCAGTTTATATTCTCACCAACAGTATAGAAGTATTTCTTTACCTAAACATGCTTAGCAGCAATTTTTATACTTCTGTGTTGCTTTTTAAAATTCAGGTGAGTTTTCTTTTTTAATCTTTTTACACACGTTTGCAGTGCACAATGATTGCATTCATTGTCAGTAGTTGGAACAAGTACATGTGGTTGAAGCAACAGGTACAAGCAAGGAGATCCTGAGAAGAATTTCAGTAGCACTGTAGCATGTTATCAAGTATCAACAGATGAGAAGACATCAAGTTAAAGAACTTCTGCACAGCAAAGTAAACAGCAGAATGAAAAAGGAATGCACAGAACAGAAGAAAGTGCTTAGGACTCTTCTGATAGAGGACTAATATCTAGAATGCACAAAGAATTCAAAATTAACTTTTCTTGAGACTGTGGACTGAAGAGGAGATGGAAGTAAGACATATGAGTTCCATTAAACAGCTTACTCTATGCTTTGTGGCCCCCGCCATAAAGGTCCTAGTGTCGCATGGTCACTTGGCAGCCTCTTAATCACCACGCTTGTGGTTGCCCACACAAGCAGCACCTGTCTGCGACCATTTCTGCAAAAAGATAACAAATAGTAACAGTGTTACCTTAGAAAATATTAACAAAGATACTAGCTTTTACACAGTACTTCACAGTTTTCAAAGCATGCTTTCATCTCCTTCATATAAATTTGAATGTCGACAGTCAGGAGGGGTCTAGGAGGTTAAAGGACTGTGTGAAGCTTTAGCACCAAGTGCATGGGTAGGCAAAGGCCCTCAGTCGTGGGCAGAACAGTGCTCCTCACTCTGCAGCTCTCCCAGGTCACCAGGAGGAGGTTCAGTTTGGAATTAAAAAAAATAAAACTTTATCACATCTTTATATATCATGTAACGATTGTTCTAAAAATCTTGCTTTCCAAATTTTGAAGCAACATGATTCTTTTGATTCTAATCCTTCTGTTCATATTTCTTCTTTTTCTTCAAAATGTAAGCCAATTTCAGGGAAACCAGTCTTCCAGATGAAGACCACATTTAATTAGAGTACTTTTTTATTTTGTAACAGATATACAATTTTAGAAGGCAATTTATATCAGGAAGGTACAGAAATGTTTTATGTCTTCACCTAAATTTAGACACTATATGAGGTAGACTTATTAGGGATTTATCTCTTTTTTCATGAAAATACTGATTTTTTTGTTGTTTAAAATGCTAATTTTCATCTTTCTGCAAAAATGTTTCATGTATTTTTCTCTCTGAAATCATTCCTTTATGATTTTTTATGCTTTCCTTAAAATCTTTCTTGTTGTTCAAAAACAAATTTGGTTTTGAAAGCATTATAAAATAGGTACTCCTACCTTTTAGAGGGAAACACAGGTTTTAGAAGTTTTTCTATTTCCCACACCTCCTTATATCCAGTTGTGAGCCTTTTCCTTCTACAAAGTCATGTGTGTATGTGAATTTGAGCCTTAGAGAAGAGGGCAAATCATTAGTCTTAGAAATCCAATTCATCTGTTTGAAAGGAACGTCTTTGGATCCTGCCTACTTCAATTAACTTAATTAAAGCTATTTCTAAAGAAGATTTTATATTAATCAATTTTATAATGTTTTAAAAGTTAGAGCATAAAACTGGACATGAGATGTCATCATAACCTCTGAAATATATGTGTAGGACAAAATTTATGCTACTACACCAGTTTGCTAATAACAATCACTTTAAGTCACTGTTATAAAAACAGGGATAACCTGAAAGTATTGCTGGTTTGCTTTTGGATCATCATAGAAGCAATAATAAAGGATGGAAAGCATAATAAAAGAAGGAAGGGAGTCACAGCATTTTTAATTTCCCCAAAATGCATGGTATGTTTCCATTACCCTGTAGTCTATTAAGTGTGCACTAGCACAGTCTAAAATCTGTCATGCACTCGTTAATTAACATACTTTGTTGCAAAAAAATGCTAAAAATAATCTGAGTTCTCAGCAAGTTGTAATCTTTTGAGACTCAGGGTTTTTCCTCAATGTTGATAGTTGCTGATTAATCAGGATGGTGGTAACAAATCTGGTACTCTGACAATTCCTAAGTATAACAGTAACATTTTCTGTATTGATTTATTCTTCCTTTCATAAAAGATTTCGCTGTAGCATGCTGTGCTGTTTCATACTCCCTGCTTTTTACCAACAGTAGAACTTCTCTCAAAAGTGGAGTTAAACTCTACCACTGACTTACAAGCTAAATTTTTGTAACATCCTATGTCTTTGTTGTTTCAACAATGTTCACAGCATCTCTAGCAGGGATTGAGGCTATCTGTACATAATGCTTTCTCTTCTTCTTAGTAAGGAATTGATACTGTTGGGCCAACAAGGGAAAAAACATGGTTTGGAAAGCCAACTACTCACTCTGTAGTTACGGTTATGCAAGGTGACTTTTGATTGAAACATCTTTTTCAGCCTGGTGAGCAGGACCCACAGAATATCAAGGAAGGGTGAAAATTATTCCAAAGTAGCAGCAGGTGTTGTGTGTTTCTATGTGGGTGCAATCTTCAAATGTGTCATGTAATATACTAGGCCAACATTTGCTGTTTGTGTGTCCAAGTTAGTGAGTACTTGACGATAAAGCAGAATTGCTCATGGTGTAGTTCTCCAAGGATTAAATATTCCAATCCTGCAAAAGGAAGTGTGCATGCTAAAAGGAAAAGGTAACAAAGGGTAAGGTTTATATCACTGCACCAAGTTTTACTGGTCTTTCACTCAAAAATGTGAAACAAGTTATGACAATACTTAACCGTATGTTAAGATGTATTCTCAACCTGATTTGGTGATGAGAATCTAAGGGAAGGAATGACCATCCTGAGACTCCAAATTGCATAAGCAATTTCAGTACACAATGATGCAAAGGCAATCTCAGTAAAAACTTGCAGACAAGAAGAGGTAACTACCTGAACAAAAACTTGACAAAAATACACTATCGGCAGTAACACACAACTTCCAGATACCGGAATTTTCTAGCACGTATTTGCAACCTTGAGATTGCTCCTCCATTTAAGAAGAATGCATTGTTTAACTCAATTCTGTTCTGTCAGACTCATGTAGAAAGCTAAAAGCTGAGTTAGTAAATTGTCAGTTTAGATTTGGAAGGAGATTTTTGAAAGAAGAATAAAGATATTAAGACAAACAGACTTAAAGTTTCCCTCCTGAATATCATGCCTATGATGCCTTAAAGTAAGAGATAGTTAAGAGAAAAAGTACATTTATTTTAAGCATAACATTAACAGAGGTTACTAAGGATATGTCTAAACCTCTGAAACAACATCCTTCTCTGATCATGAGAATTTTCCAATTAGGAGAAAAATTTGCATAAATTTTCTATTTATGTATGTTTCTACTTGAACAACATAACTTTAAAGCTTTCATCACTGTCTTACTCGAACACACTTTGGATGTAGTATCACTAAAATAATAAAGTTTAGAAATACTTCTTGACCATTTCTATGTTTTCATCCAGTAAGTTGGAAAACCTGTACCACTTAGCTGAATGTTTCAGCTTTACTGGAGATCACTCTGCGAACTTATCTTTCAGTTTAATTAGTTTTGAATGAATTTCTTCCTAAAACTCATATTGTTTTGTGTTACTTAGAAAGTTCTACGTTAGACTCTTAAAAAATCTAACACTCATGAATAAAATTCTTACGGTCTGTGAATTTAAATGGCAAGCTTTTTACTTTTACTTTTCTTAGACTTTAATTCCAATTTTTATTTTCCTTATTAATATGCATAAAATTCAGAGTGTATTAGAATTACTTCTGACACTTGCAAACAAAACCAGAAATTTGTATATTACATGTGTTGAAAACATTTCTAAATCTTTTATGCATACCTGAATTACAACACTTACAAGACCTACTACTAGACCTTGTTACTTAAAATATTAAGACATGAGAATATTACAACCTCAAAATTATATTTTAAAAATATTCATTTGGATTAACCCATGTAATTGTTAGCATGTTTCTCTTATTAATTCAAAATTATTCTGTGGAAAGACTATAAAATTTATCAGAGAGAAAAAACATCTATAGCACAAGATGAAGATTATAAAACTTTACCCTAAATTATTCTCATTCTTTTAGCTGCTCAGTGTGAAACATTGATGTCACCTGGATTCTCATGTCTGTCACAGTCTGTATTCACCATGTTCTGTCTGCTCCACCTACAGCAAACATAACAAATTCAACTATTTCTTGTCACCTGCAGTGTTTTTCCCCTAAGTAAGGCACGGCTATGTCAAACCTAAGCTGTCAAAACGGCCTCACCACTGGACTCCTTCACCGATTTCCGACTCTTCCTAATAATTCTACACTTAGTGATCACAGTCTGAAATTAGGTCCCATTCTTGAATAAAATCCTCCAGTGAATTCTCAACCTTTTTTTTACCATTTCCTAAAATGCTGTGCTTAACCCACTTGTCATGTCAGTGAATTTCAGTCTTCTCATGCTTTGTTCCAAGTGCTTTGGTCTTCTCTTTAGCCTTTAAGGGTTCTGAAATTTCTCAACTTTTTCTACCTGAATATCATGAAAACATAACTATATCTAGATTTAACCTACTAAAACATTCTTTTAGATATTTATTTGGTTTATTTATTCCATTCCGCTTTTAAAAATCACCTGCTCTGTCTCAAATTAAAGCTCATTAACTTAGTTTTTATATTTTTTCAATGGTCCTTGTAAAATAGAATTTAGATCTGGAGTAGGTGAGAGTATTATCTGCCTGTAAAAATTATGCATCTGCACATAAAAATTCCACTATTTGGAATCATGAATGTCAGTCCATATTGTGCATTTTTCAAATTAGTATTTTATTTTCTTTTTCTGCGTATATATGTTGCTATCTGTTAATGACATCAAAAATAAGTTCCTTTGCTGAATTTTTTGGATTTGGTTGGAACAGAGAAAAACCTGTGATGAGGAGAGGAATCCGACTAAAAAATTAATATGGTAATATGTACACTTTCTAAAGAAAAAGGATTAGATAGAGAAACTGTCCATGACAATGAGATTGATATATTACAAAACTCTTTTGGGAATAATGCATTTATTGTTAGTAGATAAATGAAAGTGATTTGTATGTATTAAATCTGATGATTTAGAGCTTTATTTTGGAGAAATCATAATAGGTAGGGTTCTTTCTTTTTCTGGCAGCTATATATATTTGGTCTATTCACAACTATGTGCATGACAATAGCTGAGAGGCAAGCAGACCAAGTATGATAAGTATTAGAACATTTGCAAGTATTGTAGAACATTTTAGGTATTTGTTTGGTTTATTAACTCTATTCTGGTTGTGAAAACACCTCCTATCTGCACAGAAAGTTAATAAGAAGGAAGTGTGGGTTGCAGCCAGCCAGGAAATGTGTTTAGTGTGGGAAAGGAGTCTGTTTCAGACCTAGAGAAGAGAGCATGTTGGTGAGATCACTGGCGCCCTGACACAGTGCTACCCACCTTCACAACTAAAGAAGAAACTTAAGCAGCAGTGATACTAGGACTTTATTTTTATTGCAGGACTGAACCACATTTTTCTATATGTAAGTACGTAATTAAAGTTTTACATATCAATATTTTAAATGTTTGGAAATATTTCAGGAATACCACATTTAAAGGGAAAAATTCTCTAGATTAATGTGAAGACTAAATAGAACCTTAATTTCCAGATATGTACCTTTACCCTTAAAATCTGAACATGGGAGTTCGTCATGGAATTTGGACAAAATTCGTTCAAATATTAGCACAGTCCATATATACTAGCCAGTTTGTAAAATTATTTAGTCTCCCAGAATTTTCAAAATGAAAGTCAAGTATTAAAAATTATTAAAAAATACTGTGGAAGTATCAAAAAATCGCAAGTGACATCATATACAAAGTTAAACCAATATGAAGACACTTAGAAAACCCAATTTTTAGATCCCTGCCTCAAAAATGTGCAAGAAAACATTCAAAAATGTCTTTAAAATGTCACAAGTAAAATGATTTTTCAGATGCAACCTATTCGTTGATAGATGCTAGGCATTGTATTGTAAACACTGAATTTATACACATTAGCATTTCAGAATGTGTAAATGCTTCCATTTGAGATTTCCCACATGACATAGATGTTTGCCAATATGTCACCTTACTTCACATACATTTCCTCAGGATTTATGTCTTTGAAATTGCAATATTTTAACTTCTACTTTATCTGTTTTTATGCTGTGGACTTTTGTAAATGCCTCTTAGGAAACTTGACCAAAGGAAATTATGATCACTAGGCACCAGATATGCAACTTTGCCCAGCAGTTCATTGCTTCCACTTCATTGCAGGACCCTAATACAAAGAAGTCTTTGTGCCTCCACAAAGGAAACTGTAAAACAAACAAAAAAATTACATTACTGTTACTGTGTCGGTACTTGCACAGATAACTGTTTCCCAAGTTTGTTCCTAGTTTGCTCAAATTCTTTGGAGAAATGAAATCAGACATAATTAAAATTGCATCAAGCTCTGTGTATTTGCAAATACCTGTCTTTGCTTTACCTTCTAACAAAAACCTGTTTTTATAAGACAAATCGATAACTTAATTATACCACTGTGAAACTGAAGCACAGAAGTCAGGCAACAACTTTTTTCCCATTGTTTATTGCTATCGGTTTTATGAGGAAAAGAATATTAAATGAATTAAAAACTGTATTTGTATTTCTGCCTATTTGTCTTCAATTTCCACATGTGCTACAATTAATGTGATCATCATGGAGTAATTATATAACTGTTTCTTCAACTAGTTTCATTTTTCATTACAATTTCTCAATATGCACAACTGAGGAATGAGCTGAACCTCAGAGCCCATACCTGTAGAGTCGGCAACGTGAGAGACTGAAGAGAGACGATTACTGGAATCCATGAGTTAGAGACCTGCGTAGTCAGCATAGTGAGATGCGGTACCAACAGACAAACAACAGAAAATACGGATTAAGGCCACAGTCATAATATCTATTGACATCCCATGGAGTTTTAGATACATTCTTATTTTTCAGAGAAGTTTCAGAAATTCATTGATTCATTGACTGATTATTTATTTATCTATTTTTGCCTTTTTTGAGACAGGGTCTTGCTAAGTAGTCCAGGCTGGCCTTGGGCTCACTTTGTAGTCCAGGCTGGTCTCAAAACTTGCAAGGATCCTCCTGAGAAGTTTCAGAAATTTAATTAAATTCTCAATTCAGAAAGAATCCCAAATATTTTAAACTTGGTGAAGTTCTGCAGAAGTAGGTCTTCAGTCATGATAGACATTAGCTGCAAGGAATCTTGGAAAAGACATTTTCATTTAGGGTTAATGAAAATAAAATCCAGTTCAATCTATTCTTAACCTGGGGTATTTTATTAAAAGTAATACAAATGCATGCCACTCATCACTCTCATGACTTCTTGTTGGTACTGTTGAATTATCAAAAGTTCAGGTAGCAATTTAGAGGGTCACTGAGAACAGCATTCTTCTCATATTTAAAAGTAAGAAATTTTGTTTAAAAAATCAGGTTCCTACCAGGAACCCCTGCAGTGGGCCCCAATCTCCTGCCATATGTTATACCCCAAGGTGAAAAGAAAGAGCGAGACAAAATGGCAGTGCCGTGAGGACCTGGGGTGACCAGTTGTTCTCAGGGAAGAAAAGGCTACAGGGCAGCTGGAGGGCTGTATTCAATAATCACACCGGCAATGAGGAAAGTGGGGAGGGGATTATGGCTGGATGCACTAGACCAGAGGCAAGGCGGGCAAGGCTTGTAACAGAGGGAACAAAGCGTCCTGAGAAAGGATGGAACAGCCAGATCCAGGTTACGGTCAGAGAGTAACCTGCTTTGTAGCCAGTGCTGGAAGGAAATTTCCCTGGAGTCCTACAGGACTCAGCAGGGACATTATTGCGTATCTTAGCTCCACATTCTCATAGCCTGCCTGTCTGGGCTCAACTGTGGCCGTTGGCAAGGAGCAGTGCTAGCCAGGTGCCACCCGCCTGCTATCATGAAGGCGCATTCACAGCCTTGGCCAAGCTCACTAATGAACCTGAAAGCCAGTGTAGAGAAGTCACTGCTGTACAGCCTGCAATGCTTGCTAATAAACACGGTCACACTCGGCCCTGCGCAGGGGGACGTGGCGTCCTCCACAACACCTAATGGAATAATAGGCAGGCACTACAAATGAAAGAAGGTCCAGGGATTTAACTCAGTGGTGTAAGTACCTGCCTGGCAGGCATGAGGCTGTGAGTTCGATCCTCAGTACCAAAAAATAAAATATAAAAATTTTAAAAAATTAAAAAAATAACAAAAAGAAAAATGAAAGAAAATTGCCATTGTTTTTGTTGTTGTTGTTGTTGTCATTTTGCTTTTGCTGATGCTTTTTGTTTGCTTCTTGATTATTTTGTTTTGTCTCCTTAAAATAAAAAAAAGAAAATTGCACCTTTTACCAAAATAACTAGCTAACTTTTTTTTTCATTTTTTCCCAGATCCTCTGGATGGATTGATTTTCTGCCTCCATGTGTATTCTGTTCAATTCTTTAGTTTCTTGACCACATTTTGCTGTCACATACAATGGGCTACACAGGTCAAACTTCAACAATGAATTTTTTGCATCCAAAGATCACATTTATTTCTCTAATGCAAATATTATAAAAATTTCATATAAGTTTAGGTTTTTCTTCTCATGATTTATTCAAATGAAAACAAGTATATATCAAAATTGAGTGGAAAAACAGTTGGGACTCAATTTCTGGCTCTTCCTTAATGAAACTGTATCTTTTCACTATAAATTTTATTATTAATATTTGACATAAAAATTCTAACACCTGTCCTAATTCTAAATGGCCATTCACTTACAATTAGATGTTTCTGATCTTTTTCCTAAGTTGCCTATGTTCCAATTTCTTTCCCTTTGATGTCTTGAACTCACTTCTATTTAGATTTGACTATGATAGAGTTTTTGATCTGATTCTTGTCAAAATCAACAGTGACCTCCTAATCAATAAAACCAATGACCATTTCATATTAGAATTTTTTTTTTTTTTTCGGCACCGGGGATTGAACTCACAACCTCATGCCTTGTCAGACAGGCACTTAAGTCACTGAGCCAATCTCCCGGCCCTGTTTTTTTTTTTTTTTTTTTTTTTTTTTTTTAGGCAGGGTCGCACTATGTGGCTCAGGCCGGCCTTGTGCTCGTGTTGTAGCCCAAGCGGGCCTCAAACTCAAAATCCTCCTCCTACCTCAGCCTTAGGAGTGCTGGGATTAAAGGCGTGCGCCACCATGCCCGGCTCATATTAGAATCTTAATTAGACTCATTATATACTTCATCAGTCTCTCCTTAAAAAAAGTTATTCACTTGGTTTTGAAAATGAATAACTTCTTTCTAAAAATGGAGTGTTTCATGGATCGAGTACTTTCCAAATTAGTACCATTCAAAAATTACCTAGTTATCCATAAACAGAGGCTAGATATATGATATTAAATTGTTATTTAATAATAGAACAGGTGATATCAATTTTAGCAATGCATTGTATTTGACACAATATAACTTTAAATCATTCAAATCAATACATAATAAACATAAAATTATAAATCAGGTATTTTATATTCTTTATAATGCTATCTTTAAGATACAATTTGTCTTATAGTGTATCTCAATTCATGCATGTCATATACCCAGTAAGTAAAAGCCTGGAGTGATTAGTATTTATCATATTTATCAGTGTCTTACATGACCTAGCTCTGCTACATCCATGCAGAATACTGAAATTATCATATTTGAGACCAATCACTTGGATTCCTGTTCCCTAAAATTCTCTTTGATGTCTGCACTTGGATGCCATAGACGTGTCAGACTCATGCACAAAACGATTTTGATTTCTTCTCCCACAATCTGCTATCCTCTTCGCCAGCTCACACATACAAGTACGTGGAGTTACATTTGAACATTTCTTCCACCAGCATTCAATTTGACAGCTCACTTTATGAGGGCTACATTTATGTGCATCGAATTTAATCCTTCATCTCCACCATTATATTCTAGTCCAAGCTGCGATCAAATCTTTATACCGAGGCTACAGTGATAACCTCATAACCAATCTCCAGAATTCTTTCTTTGCACTTTGTGAGTTTGTGCTCTTGAGCACATTCTCAGAAGCCACCAAGATGATTCTTTGGGAATGCCAAATACATCATACTTGTCTTTTGATTTAAAAAAGAATTCAGTGATTTATCCTGGACTTAAAACTAAATTCCTTTCTTTTCTAAATTGTCACCTAATCTTCACAGCTCTAGATAACTGACTTTATTTCTTGACTTTATCTTTGATTAAATCATCAATTTTCACAATAAATATATGAAACTAGTATAGCATAAATCAGTTCAATATTTATTTACAATAAAATTATTTTTTTTCTCTTTTAATGTCAAGGGACTTGAACTACCTATCACCTGAACATAGATTATTTGCTACTTACCAAGAAATTTAACAAGCAGGAAAATTGTCAGATAAACTGCCAAAAAACGTCAACTAAAATACTCCTCAAGTGACATTTTGCCTTGAAGATGTATGAGTAATAACAATTAATTTAACTCTGTTGTAAACATAGTCTCAGTTTAGGTACAAATTGGTAGTCGCCTAGAACATTATGTAACATTTAAAATCCTCTGAATTTATTCTTCTTTTCAGTATATTCTTTCTATACTTTTAATTTTACTATAAAAATATATGCATCTCCTTGAATATTTCCCATAGTTCATACCTTTAATTTTTGCTTAGTTTTATTGCTTCTACATGTAGAAAACTTATGTATCTATCGGGACTTATGGATGTACCTATAGAATTATCCTCCTAGGTCTTCTGTCTCAGAATTTCTCTTTCCTTTGTAAAACTTCATACCTATCTTAGATAAGTCTCTCTCTCTCTTTTTAAAGCTAGTTTTATGCACAATTCTCAATCAGTTAATAATATTCGTTTTTATTAAGTTTATGACAAAAGGCATAAAGAAGTGGCTAGGATGTTATTTCGAGACTATTGTATTTAAATCTGTCAGACACAGATCAGCATACAATGTTTTAATGTTTTTGAAACAGTTAAAATAACAAGATTTTACAAGAATTGAGAATTTTTTGAACTTTCCTGAAATAGTTGAAGATCTAGCATTATCAATATGACATTCTACAATCATCAATACCATAAAACTGACTAGAGTGCCTTCTCTTGAAAGATGGTATTTACTTTCTTATTTCCCATAGCTCTTACTATTTCCTGTTATTTACCTGATACAAGATCCACATAAGAATTGATATTTTTCATGGTAAGTATGCTATTAGTTTTCTAAAGATTTTTTTTCTGTGTTCAAAATTCCAAACAAGACAAAAGAAATAAAATATAAACTAAATGACTTATATAATTCAATTTCTGTCCTCAACTCCTTATATATTTGCATTACTTCCTGCTCCTTGCAGCTATTCTTCTTAGCAATGCTGGGTTGCAGAATGGGAGATACAGAGAGTGTTTTATTGGGTTGTGACAGACTGTTCTGTTAATTACACTAAAGATGTTTGTGCTGTGTTCTTGCATTGTTGGTCCTATTAATAATTAAGTGAAATAATGCCTTTTTCTTCCTTTGCAATTCAATCATTGAGTGTTTTTACATTTTGATCAACATGTGAGCAATGTTTAGGGAATAATATTTGAGAAAAATTCCATAAATACATATGAATATTAGTGCTCAGTTTAGTGAATTTAAACTTCAGAATCTAAATGTTTCTTAGCTTTTTATAAGCATTTTCAAAAATATGAAATTAAGTGGTACTTATATATGCCTGAATATTTTATTTCTGTGACTGAAATATATACTTATAATGAATTATTTTTGCCAAAATACCTACAATAAACTGAAACCCTTGCTCTCACCTTATTATTTTGTTATATAATACAAAAGTTGACCTAAAGTACAGAGAAAATTTGAGTTATAAAATACCCAGAAACACTTTCATGCGTGTTTGTTTAAATGTCATAATAGACAATTTTTAATCTGTATTAAGCATAAATAACAATGAGTATGTAAAGCTTTTCACAATAAACAATATCACTTTCAATATACTTGTAGACACATTATATTTTTGTGTTAATTTGAATTTAAATATGATCATCTAGTTGCATACATGATATCTTAAATTGCACTGCCATGGCTGTTTCAATGTCCTGAATTAGTACAAAATGTTTACTTTCCATGGTCATTTTTACTTTGGTTAAGAATCAACTCGATGACACACAGTGCCAAACCAAGTGAATAAGGTGTATGAAGATGCACTGTAATGATTTTATGAATCTGACATTTTGTTAGATGGCGTTCAGTAGTAGCATTCACAATACTTTTTGTCATTCCTCCTAAAGAAACTCTAAAAGAGGACTAAGAGCCACGAGATAAGTGTGCTGGATGTGAAGGGAAGGATTTTGGAGAGGATTAATGGCAATGCATCTTTTACTGCACTAAATAGTTTATTTAAGTATATACTGTATTTTCTGACCAGCTCTTTCATATCAAGACCAAAGGAAATTTCCTCTCATTTGTCACATTTGAAATGATCAAAAGTAGACCAAGTATTTATAATTTGAATACAGGCCAAATACAAAACCACTGTTCGCTTTATGTGAATCTAGAGAAAAGTCGCAACAACTAGCCACTAATTAGGAAAGAACAGGGGTCATCAGCTTTGAAAATGGCAGTGAGGAATGTTAGAAGGTGAGGCACGTGTGTGACCAGGCTTTACTGAAACACACTTTGCCTTCGCACTTTAATTTTAAGGCCCCATCTTGTGGGTTAGGATTTAATAAAAGAGATCAAGAACTAGGTTGTGGCTACGCACAATCTCTCTTGTTGAATAAGTTCTCATTTTTCCTCTGGTCTTTTATTCTCTTAAGCTGTGAATTGTTCAGAACCAAATGTGCTGTCGGTGCCTCCCTATGGAGAGGCATCTCTCCCTGCGAGGAGACACTCCTGTTATTTATATTACACACCAAATGTCAGCTTCAGGCATGACAGTGTATGCTTCTGTCAGTAAGTCTTCTTGTTAAACAATTTCTGCTTTCCCTTGATAGTCTATATGTTGAAAATAATTTGCTGAATTATAATTACAAAAGATAAGGGAGAAGAAAGATATTCTTCACCTGTGTTTAACTGTTATGCCAGTAAATAGTGTTCTATTCCTCAAGATGAATTGTTAAAATGAAATCCTGCACAATAATTATGTAGTCCCTAATAAATCACATTATATTAAATCAAAATATAATGACTATAACATTGCTTTTATTCAAAATAAGTTAATGAATTTGTGTTATCAAAATAATTGTAGAAAAACATTTTATTTGAAAATCAAAAGTACTTATAGCATTGTCCAAATTATGCTGCAATGTCATAGATGAAGAAGGTAACCACATTAGGGGAGAACGTTTATCAAATCCTATGATACGCACACTTGATAAGAGTGTATATGAACTAGCTACTATATGTATGTAGTCAGTATCATTGATTAATGAATAATTTAGCTCAGAGGAAAAATTCTGAGTAAACATTTATTAGTTATTTCACTGAGAATTCAGTAAGCACTTACCAAAAACAAAACCTTGTTCAAGGTCCTAAGTACATAGCCAAAAATAAGAGAAAGACATTGTAGAGGTGTGACAAACAGTAAGTATGGAAATATGTGTTCAACAAATTTAACTCCTTTGAAGATAAATGAGGCAAGAGATATGAGATGGTAGTTATTTGGAAGAAAGTTTCATATAGATGCAAAATAAAATTAAGTAGGCACTAAATGGAATAGATTGTGTACCTAATCAACTTGATAAATGGGTTTGAATGTTGAGATTCTGTGAAACTTATTCAGTGTATCTATATAAGCATTCTGATATTTTTGTATTCTAAATGAAACTATGATTTTATATGTAGTAATAGAACATTTCTGTGTATTTGAATTTTTTTATTTATTTAATAATACACGGTCAGCAATATTGTGAAAAATGTATTGGAATTATGATCAATTTTGTAAAAGCAATAAGATAAAGTCTTAAGAACACTAGCTCATGCTAGCATTGTTATTAAATGCACTCTCTCATTGCAAGTTGTAGAAGTAGTACTAATGGTTAAAGGGATGCCCGTGTTATAAAACTAACGTTACAGAATAGTATACCATATAAAATGTGAGATAGTTTCCTTAAACTCATTATAACTCAAAAGATCTCTTACTATAAAATGTGTTCTTTGCATGGCATAACGGGCTTGACCCAACACACTGCGGCCACTTGCTTTCTTGTGAAATACAGCTTGTCAAGAGGTCCTGGATACACGAGACACTGAAATTATGCCCACAGAGGAAAAACCTCCATCTCAAAAAACATTAGGCAGCTGCAGGGACTGCTTCCAAATGTTTGCACAAATTTCAGTTTCCAAAACAAACAGAAACCCAGTGTGTTCTGTAAAT
>RJWM01031899.1:0-21975 GCA_004363535.1 Dasyprocta punctata | reverse complement strand
TAATAATAATAAAGGAAACAAAGAAAGAGGGATATAGAGACAGTGAGAAGGAGATAGGTAAGGGAAAGGGAATTAAAAAAAACAAGATATGTTATATACACATAACTGCTTTCTAAGATGAATGTAAACTTCATGTATTGCAACCATGAAATAAAGTGAAACAAAATTAAATAAGAAAAACAGGAAAAAATTTGGCATATATATACAGTGGAGTACTACTCTGCCATAAAAAACTGAGCTGTTTGTTGGAAAATGAATGCACCGTGACACTATAATTTTGAGAAAAATAAATCAGACACAGAAGGTTAAATATCACATGGATTCTCTTATGGGAGACACATGAAGTACAATTTAAAGACCGAAATTAAAGATAACTAGTAGGAAATGGTGGGAAATCTTTGGCAAATGGAAGATAATAAGACCTGGTGAGAGTAGTAGAAAGGAAATTAAAACTAATTAATATGTCATGTACATGTACCAACTTCTCATGCTGAATAGAATCATGTACTAAATACCTGTGCTAATAAAAAATTTTAGAACAAAAACTAAAAAACAAAAAAGAATAAATACTCAATTTGTACTTCTCATCATTCATAATTATTAATATGAAAATTTCTTTTTATGTGGTTCTATGCAATTAAATGTATTCAAGTTAGTGAGTTTGAATGTCCGTGAGTGTGCACTTTATATTTAATTTTCCATCTTTTTTTTTTTTTTTTGGCAGCACCAGGGATTGAACTCACAACCTTACACCTGCCAGACAGGCTAATTTTCCATCTTTGATGGAACTTGTGGATACTAGACAATCATTCTAACAGTGATGTACATTGCAAACCAAGAAGGTCTAATTTTTGCATACAAAGTTGTTTAGGTCATGCAATTGTGAAAATCTATTTAATTCCCCAGAAGCCTTGTGATTTTCTTCAGGTGTTAAAACCATAAGGCCTGACTTTCAATTTAAACTTTAAAAATATCTTTATGTGTGACTTTGGGACAGCCATTTATATCATATGTGCCTTGCTTTTTTTTTCATGAAAAAATTGGTACTCATAATATAATAAACAGTGGACAAATATAAACTGAAAATAATATAGTAACAAGGATAAAACTCTGGAACAGCAAACAACCCAGATGTGGATTACCTGGTGATGGTGTATATAGCTTGTAGTGTATCAGAACAATAGAATATGATTTAGAAATAGCAATGATAATCTCAAAGGCATATGCTAAGTAAAATTAGATAAACAACTTCATGATGCATAATTACATATATAAGCATTCTGAAACATGTAAGCTTTTGAGATGGAAATCAGATTTATTTCTGTTAGAGACAGGAGAACGAGAGAATGACTGCAGAGGTAAATGGGACATTTTGAGGTGATAAAAATATTATGTATCGATTTTTGTGGAGTTAAACAAAAACATACATTTATCAAAATATTATAAACATAAAAGCATCATTTAAAAAATATACTAGGCACTCTCAACATGATGGGTACCTTCTTAACATATTAAGTGTGTAATATAATGTTGATTTGTGCAGGCGCAATGTTGCACAACAGAGCTCTAGGACTTGAATACTTTAAATTTTATATCTATGTTTATCAACTGCCAAATGACTGTTCCCCACAAAATCTGGCAACCATTCTTCTAATTTTTCCTTTTATTGAGTTTGAGTGTTAGAGATACCTCATATAAGAAGAATAACGCTGGATTCATCATTCTATGAATGCCTTGTTACAGTTGGTCAAAAATCCAGAAACTTAAACCATAAGATCAGTTTGCAAGTTTTCCTTCTTCCTTAAGGCTAAATATATATATCTATATCTGTAGATAGTTATAGATACATTACATTTTTGTCAAGTCAACTCTCAATAGACATTTAAGCCTCTTGCAAATCTTAGTTGTTGTAACATCTGTAATGAACATTGGAATGCTGATATTCTTTCAGGTTGAAATTTTAATTTTTGTATATGTAAGCTCAATGATATGCAGTCATCAGCAAACCTTCAGTGAGGCCTGTGATAAGTGGTCGGCTGCACCCAGTGACGCTCCTACACCTGGGATCTATCTCTGAGGTGTGCAGGGACTGGGAGTCCATGATCAGTGACCCACAGTCATCCAGGAGCCCTTGAAGAAACACATGAGGCTGGGAGTCCACATCCAGCAATCTGCCCAAACCCAAGAACCAATGTGGAGAACTTCAGGGACTAGGATTCTGTGCTCAGCAACTCACAGTCATCCAGGAACACTCGGTGAGTTCCGTGGAGATTGGGATACTGTATTTAGTGAATTGCTCATGCCCAGGAACTTGCAGAGACTGGGAAGCTATGTACAGTGACCCACCACAACTGGTAAACAACTCTGAGGCCCACCAGGGACCAGGAGCCTGCACCAAGTGACCCACAGACATCAGAAATACTCAGTGAGGCCCACTGCAAATGGGCTACCAGGGCAGGAAGTAACTATGGCTTGGCATCCAACAGGTTCAGAGGAACACAAGAAAGTGCCAAAACAAAAGAACAAAATGCAATCTCAAACTTCCAGTCCATTCAGATCAAGCCCAGGAGACATACACATGGATGATACTAGAAATAACACACCTGAAATTTTTGAAAGGATGGCAGTGGAAGTAAAGGAACAACTCCAGCAATCTGTAAAGTAAATCAGATGCAATAATTCCTTAGATAAAAAAGAAATGATAAACATAACAAAAGAATTGGAGAGTATATTCAAAGAAGACAGATTTAAAAAAAGGAGCATAGGAAAGTGATGGAAACATTGAATGAACAATACCAGAAATAATTATAATGCATGAAACAGACTCAAGGAGATATCCAAGAAGTCAATAATTCCATGTAAATCTGGTAAAATCACATAATTGAAATTGAAGACAGACTTTAAGACCTTGAAGACAGGATTGTGGCTAGTGATCATGAAAAGAAAGATCTATTAAAAATAACAAAGAATCAGTAAATAACAATTCAACAGCTGCAACATGATGCAAACAGAAATGATATAAGACTGATACGTGTCAACGAAAAATGAGACAACACAAATGCCATAAAAAGACTATTTTCAGAAGTAATAACACAAAATTTCCCAAACACGGGAAGAGAATCTGACATACATATAAGCGAGGCATAGAATACTCCAAATAACCATAGTCAAAATAAATCTACATCTGGACATATAATAATCAAGATTCCACAAATTCAGCATAAGAACACATTAAGCTGCTAGAAAAAAGAAACAGATAACCCATAAAGGAAAGCCTATCAGAAACACAGCAGACTTCTCAACACAAACCCTCAAGGCAAGAAGAACATAAGTGAAGTACTCAAGTTCTGAAAGAAAAAAACTTCCAGCCCAGATTGATTTAACCTGCAAAACTATCTTTAAAAATCAATGGAGAAATAAGATACTTCCATGAAAAAGAAAAATGAAGAACTTCATGAACACCAAACCAACTCTACAAAGAGTACTGAAAGATATTCTATAAAGAGATAAAAATAACCACAATTCCAAGAACAAGTGAAGGAAACTAACAAGTAGGACAAGCAATTAAACAGTGGGGAAAAGTAGGGAACCAACAGCAGAAAGATAACATGACAAAGATAACCCAATATATATCAGTTATAATCATTAATGTAAATGACCTCAATTCAAAAATCAAAAGAAACAGACTGGCAGAGTGGATCAAGAAACTAAATCCAACAGCATGCTATATAAAAGAAGCACATTTAACTAAAGGAAATTCATAGCAAGTCAAGGAATGGAAAACAATACTCTATGTGAAAGGAACCCAGAAAAAAAGCAGGGATATTTATTCAGTTTACAGACAATGTGTACTTTAAACCAAGAATGATCAAGCAATAAAGAAAGTACTACTTGTTTGTTAGGGGAAAGCATCAAGAGAACAAGATAGCAATCATAAATATATATGCACCAAATATGGAAGAATCCAACTATGTATGACAAATATTAATAGATATGAAAAATCAAATAATCAATACAATTAAATGGGGAACCTTAACATCCCACTGTCACAAAGAGAGAGATCAACTAGACAAAAAATGAGCAAAGTGATAACAGAATCGAATCAAGCTTGTGAACAAATGGACTTAGTAGATATGTACAGAATATCCACCCAAGAACACCAAAATATACACATTTCACAGCTGCATATGGGATGTTCTCTAAAATAGCCAATGTATTAGCCCATAGAACATGCTTAAGTAAATGAAAGGAACTGGAATTATTCCATGTTTATTATCTGATCATAGTGCAATGAATTTGGAAGTTAATGATAAAAGAAATAAGAAAAGTTTCATAAACACATGGAAATTAAATAGCACCCTACTGAACAACCAATGGTAGCAGAGGAAATTAAAATACAAATTAAACAATACATGAAATCAAACAGAAATGAAATTACAATTTAATAGAACCTGTGGGATGCAATGAAAGCAGTCCTCATGAGAAAATTTATAGCAGTGAATTCTTACACCAGGAAAAAAAGCAAGCACAAATAAACAACCTAATGCTGCACCTCAAACTTTTAGAAAAAGAAGAACACATAAATCCCAAAGCCCAAAGAAGAGAGGAAATTATAAAAATCAGAGCAGAAATTAATACAATTGAGACTAAGAAAACAATACAAAGAATTAATGAATCAAAGAGTTGGTCCTTTGAAAGAATAAATAAAGTTCATACACCACTAGACAATCTTTTCAAAAAAAGGAAAGAAAAAAATCAAATTCTCATGAAAAGGAATGAAAAGCATGAAATCAATATGAATCCACTGAAAATACAGAAGACCGTCAATACCTACTTTGAAAAACTTTACTCTCACTGGATCAAAAACACAGAAGAAAAGGATAGATTCCTTGAAACGTATGAACTTCCAAAGCCAGATCAAGAAGATGTAAAACTTTGCAATAACCTAGTATCAGTTAATGAATTTGAAAACCTTATTGAAAACTTAACTCCAACAAAATGCCCAGATCCTGATGGATTTACAACTGACTTGTACAAGAAATTCAGACGTGATTCAATACCAATACTCCTCAAACTATTTAATGAAATCGAAAGGGAAGCAATTATCCCTAATTCATTCTGTAAAGCAAACATTACCCTGATAATAAAACCAGAGAAAAACCCAGTCAAAAAACAGAATTGCAGGCCAAACTCTCTAAGGAGCATAGATGCAAAAGCCCTTAATAAAATACTACAAGTAGAATGCAGCAAATCATCAAGAAGATTATACACAACGATGAAGTGAAATAAATTTCTGGAATGCAGGAATGGTTCAACATATGCAAATCAATAAATGTAATACACCATATGAACAGAGCAAAAGACAAAAATCACACAATCATCTCAATAGACCCAGAAAAAGCTTTCAATAAAGTCTAACACTCATTCATGATAAAAACCCTAGAGAAAATTGGAATAGATGGTCTTTATCTCAATCTGGTAAAAGCCATCTATGACAAACCAACAGCCAACATCATACTGAAGGGTCAAAAACCAAAAGCTTTCACTCTGAAATCAGGGACAAGACAAGAATGTCCACTATCACCACTCCTATTACATATAGTTCTGGAAATATTAGGCAGAGCAATTAGGCAAGTGAGTGAAATAAAAGGAATAAAGATGTGAAAGGAAGTTAAATAGTCATTATTCACAGATGATCTGGTGCCCTAAAAAGAAGATCCCAAAAGTTCCATCAAGAGACTTATAGACTTAATAATCAAACTGAACAGCAGAGCTGGGCACAAAGTCAATACTCTAATGTCAATAGCATTTCTGTACACAAACAACAAACTCACTGAGAGAGAAATTAGAGAAACCACACCCTTCACAATAACATCAAAAAATGTAATAGGAATCAGTCCAACAAAGGAAGCAAAAATTTATACATTGAAAATTACAGTGTTCTGAAAAAAGAAATTGAAGAGAAATTCGAAAAAGGAAAAATATCACTTGCTTATTTGTGAAAATGGCCATACTTCCAAAACTGTTACACGGATTTAATGAAATCATAATCAAAATACCATTAGCATACCTCACAGAGTTAGAGAAAACATGCCTTAAATCTATAAGGAACTATAAGATGCCTAGACTAACAAAGGCAATCCTGAGCAACAGAGTAAGGCAGGATGCATCACAATCCTAGACTTGAAATTATATTATACATCTGCTATATAAAAATCAGCATGGTACTAGCAAAAAAAAAAAATAGACCTGAGGATCAATAAGAAGGAAAAGAAGATACAGACACAACTACACACTCAGCCACTTTATCTTTGACAAAGGGATCAAACATGATCATTGGAAGAAAGATAGCCTCATTAGTAAGTGGTATTGGAAAAACTGGCTTTCTGCATGCTGAAGACTTAAAATAGATCCAAGACAATTACCATGCGCTAAACTAAAGTAAAAATGGATTGAAGATCTGAATATTAAGTCAGAAACACTAAACTTACTGAAACACAAAGTAGGTAGTATCTTGAGGACATAGAGATAGGTCAAGTATTCATGATCATAAAACCAAACTGCATGGGAACTACTTCAAAGAATCAACAACTAGAATCTCATCTTGTTAAAAATTTTTACACATCAAAAGAAATTACCAACAGAGTGAAAATAAAACCCACAAATTGGGAGATGCTTTTTGCCAACTGTCTCTCAGAAAAAGGACTTTTATCTAGAATGTATAAAGAATTGAAAAAAAATCAGGCCCACCAAGTTTAAAGACCCAATCCAAAACTGGGCATCCCAGATGAATAAAAACTTCCCAAATGAAGAAATACAAATAGCAAGTAAATATATTAATAAAAGTTCAACATCATTGTTCATTCGATAATGGTAAACTAAAATATCACTGTGATATTTTCTCAATCCATAAAGAATGACTAACATCAGGAAATTAACTAATAACAAATGCTTACGGGGCTGTGGGGAGAAAAAGAACCCTTTTTCATTGTTGGTGGGAGTGCAGACTGGTACAGCCACTGTGGAAATCAGCATGGAAATTACTCAAAAAACTAGGATTAGAGGTTCCATTTGATCCAGCTACACCCCTTCTAGGTATTATCCCAGGAGAATTGAAAGCATCATACCACAGTGATATATGGTCACCCATGTGTATAGCTGCACTATTTATAATAGCCAAATCTTGGAAACAACCCAAATCAACTGATGAATGGATAAAAAAAGATGTGGTATTTTTATATAAGGGGATAATTTTCAGCCATAAAGAACGATAAGCTCATGACTTTTATAGGCAAAGGGATGCACCTACAAACCATACTCATAAGTGAAATAAATCAGATTTCCATGTGTAAAAACCATATTGTCTTGCTAGTGTAAGATATCAAAAAGTAAATAAGATCCAAAAGTTACAAAAGACACAGTAAAAGTGAAAGAAACTCCTCAAGGGAAAACTAGATTGTTTTTTCAAGCTTTCATCCCTGTATCTGGTAATCTTAGGAACTATTTTGAAGATAACAATATGAAATATAACAACCATTGTTAAATTCGTATTATTTTGTTTTGAAATCCTATATTGCTATTTTTTTGTTGTTGTTACCATTTTGCTTTTGTTGCTTTTTTTATTATTTGCTTGCTTCTTGATTTTTCTGGGTTTTTTTCTCTTTCACATGAAACAAAAAAATAAAGATAAGTAGAATCTGTGCTGTTAAGAGGACTTATGGCAATCAATATAGGGCGAGTAACACTGAAAAAGACACTGAAAACAGGTACATGTAAATTGTTTTAAAGAAAGTTTTTCTGGCTTTTTTAAAATTTAAAATTTACAGACCATTTTTCTTTCCATTCCAAGATGTTGAACTATGTGTCTTGCTTCAGTGAAGGCTGAAAGCCTTCCTTGATATTTTTTAAAGGTCTTTTGCAAGTTTTGATATTGATACTATAGTCTTCCATAAAGTAAATGTAGTACTCCAAAAAGAAACAAGATATAAACTATTAAAACCAACGAATGCACTGCAAAAAGAATATTTTGTTGGCAATTGTAAAATAATAATGTATACAAAATAAATCTTTATTCATACTCTTGATTGGTCAAAAAGCACTCCACAACTTTAGCTTCATTAACTGTCCTTCATGCAAATAAAAAATGAAGGAGAATTGACCAATTTCTGGAGTGTCTATTGTGTGCAGAGCTCTGTTCTAAGAACTATATATGAAATGTCTCATTCAATGCTCAAAGTCCTATTAAGTAGACCTTATTATTAACTGTGGTGCACAATAGTAGACATGGATTGTTTTTTCTTTATTGTCAGTAAAGTTTTTCACTTGTGTTTATTTTAGTATATTTCCAACAGTATCAGATTTGACACATTCACATGGGGTCAATACTGTAGCTAGAAAGTATGCAAAGAATTCATTTATTCTTCCTTCTTTTTCTTGGTAAGTCATAATCCTTGTGAAAATATTCATAACCAAACAAAAGCTTAAGTTTTCTTGGAGGTAGTTTGAGCATTGAACTAAAAACAAACATTGTATATGAAGTGTGTAAATATCAGAGAAATATTTGAAGTCTCTTCCACTATCATGACTCTTCCTTTTTTCCTAAGTATATAACTAATAAATAAACATGTATACATGCATTTAAGAGCTGAGTGATAGTTTTATTAACAATGAATTATTTTGCTCATGGTTTTTTTGGGAGTGATAAAAATACAAACAGATTGTTTCAGAATATTCTTTTGGTTTACAGAGTTGTTTCAGTGTAACTCAGAACAGTTTTGAAAAGAATAGTCTGTAGATAAAAACATAATATGAATTATTTTATTTTCTTGTTTAAAATCAACAGGCTTTCTATTTAATACTTGAAAATTGAATTCAAGCATAAGTTGTTACCATAATAATTAAAAGAAATAAGATAATAGAAATAATAATAAAGACAACGAACAGAAAAATGTGCTAAATTTAAATATGCTACCTTTCTAGGAATATATTTAGCATGATAATACCATGGTGTTAGATGCAAAGCAATCAAAACCCTGGAAATACTCATTCTGCTACAATGTCAACATGAAAGCACCTTGCTGAGGGTCTAAATAGTTGTTAATTTTTATCCAGATAATTGCTGTTATTTGTCTAATATCGCAAGCAGAAGCAGAAGAATGAAATTCAGTTTTTATCTCACACTATAAACAAAAATCAACTCACAATTGAATCAAGAAATAACCATAAATTCTAAAATTGAAATCAAATGGAAGAAAACATTGTGAACTATTACATGATATTGGACTGAGCAAAAATGTCCTGAATACAACCAAAAAAGGACAACTAACAATTAAAATAAATAAAGTATAGCATCAATGTAAAAATAAACATTATGCACAAAAAAATTAAATAATGTGAACAAGAAGCCCACATACTGGGAGCTAACACTAACAAGCCACACACCTGATAAGAGACTAAATATCCAAATTTCATAGGGAACTCAGTTCAATACCAAGAAAAAAATCCCAACCAAAAAATAAGCAAGAGACATAAGCAGCACAGTTTCAGAAGAAGTGAAACAAATGAGACACACAAGCTTAAATGCTTTATAGTTTCTTTTCTATGAGAATTCGAAATATAAATAAAGAGCAAAATAAAAGATAAATAAAGGAAATAGGGAGATCATTTTTCAAATGGGAAGAAATCAAGAACTAGAACAAAGGGAAAGGGAGATCAAGAAATTGGAATACAGGGCCAGGGGTTTAGCTCAGCGGTCTAAGCTTCTGTCTGGCAGGTGTGAGGTTATGACTTCAATCCCTGTTACAAACAAACAAACAAACAAAAAACACATTGGAATACAAAAGTAATTGAAATATATATGCATATCTGAAATTATAAACAGATCAAATCATATTGTACCACACATATGCACATATTATTTGTCAGTTAAAATAAACATTTAAAAATAATAAACAAAATTAGGTGCATAAAAGTACAGTTATGTGTGAACATTCCATATTATCAAACTAACAGACACCATTCTGATGCTTTGTTGAAAGTGGCAGAGTGAGATGAAGCAACGGGATCCTTTCATCTGCAATTTCTTTCAAAAATATTCAATAAGGATTCTGAGATCTAAGTATAAATATTGGACATTTAAAAATGATAGAATTCAGAGTGAAATTTTGATACTGCCTTAAGCTTTTCTGTGTTTTACAATATTTTAATATATCATTTCTGCCAAGTTAGTACTCTTTATTCTTTAAAACAATAACCATTTAAACAACAAAAAATAATTCTTACCTATGATTTCTAGAAGTAATATAAAGTAGAACTAAGCCAGATTCTGTCTGAATTCCTTTATAATCTTTTATATTGATGGAAATTCATTACAATGCCATTAATATTGATAAAAATTAACAAAAAGTGAAATACAAAATCACTAGTATAGGGACAGACAAATAAAGCTACAATTAAATACCAGTTTATAACTATTTGAGTGGGAAAATTAAGTTAGAGTAGAATACACAGAGATTTTTACTTTTTGTTTCTTATTGTTATGTTTGCAATACATGATATTTGCATTAATTTTGTGTACTAAGTACACATATGTGACATGTATCAACCATTTTAAATCCCCTTTGTCCCTCCTTACCTGTCTCCCATCTAGTCCCTCCACTTTTCTCCTTCCAGGCCCTCTTTCCTCTCTTCTTGCCTGTCCCCCTCCCTTAATCCAAAGAGTCATTACTTTACCCTCTTAATTTATTTATAATTTGACTTCTCATATGAGAAACCACACAACATATAAATTTCTGTCTGAATTATTTCACTTAATATTATGTCCTCAAGATGCATCCATTTTCCTAAAAATCACTCAAATTCATATCTTCATATAGCTGAATAAAATTCCACTCTGTATACACAGTATGCCACATTTTCATCTCTTCACCAATAGGTATCTACGCTGTTTCCAGAAATTAGCTATTGTAAATTGAGCTGCTAAATTATCAGCATGCATGTATTACTGTATAATGGTATCTTTAACTCCTTCATGAACAAACCTAGGTGACTTAGAGCAAGTTAAACAGAATTTCAAGATTTAGTTTATTAAGGAATCTCCATACTGATTTCCATAGTACTTGCATTCTTTCCTAAAAAAATTAACCAAGTTTATAAGATAAAGAATTGGTATAAATTGTTGATTACAAATTATTGATTCTATAAAGATAGAGGACTTTAACACCCAAAGTGGCTTATGAATTTTTGTTCATCATTAAAATATTTGACTAATAAATATTTTCCTATATAATTGAAAAGTTATATTTTTCATTTCATCTTATTCTGAAATTATTCACATAATGAAATAGTATTCATTATCAATTCTCTGTGACCTTGGTTCCAATTTTTATTTTAATAAATGCTGAATCAGTGTGGAAGTTATTTCTTAAATCTATACTCCCAAGCTTCTGTGACATGTCCAACTACTTTATTAGTTTTTCACTACTCTAAAACTTATTTTTTTATGGCCTGAAATCTATTTATTGAATAACTGGATTCTGAGAAGGAAGAGATAAGTTTGAGAGCAGTTTAGCTGCTGCCAGTGTTTCTGTGGTGTTGTAAAACGCTGTGGAAACATTTTTGAAAGCACTTCATTGGGACATATAGCATAAAATTATATAAAAACTAGGGAAGAGACAACTGTATATCCACAAGCAAAAGCCTAAAAATTCATTCCCCCTAATTAATTCCTTGCACAAAAGTTGACTCAAAATAGATGAGATGCATATGAATGAGCTAAAAATATAAAATCACTCTAAAAATGTAGATACAAATATCTGTGACTATGGGTATGGCAAAGTCCTCTTAGTAGCAGCAATAAAAGCACAGTCAATTTTTAGATACTGATTTCAAATAAATCGTTCACATGGAGAATATCATCTAGAAAATGAAAGAACAGATCTATTCCACTTCATCAGAATCAGAAACCATTTGTTTTTAAAAATCCTATCATCTTGCACATTTATGACACCAAAGCGACAAACCTGGAAAGAAAATCATTGATAAACTGAAGTACAGAAAAGAGGAAAAGACTCCCTTATATAATATATCCAAATATATGATATAGTATACAATACATATAATATATATTATATCATATATTTGGATATATTTGGATATATATATACACATATAGTCTGCCAAATAAATATTAAGAAAAGCTCATTTAAAAAAGGGGAACTATTGGAAAAGTTTTCACAAAGAATAGGAATTGATATGTGTACGATAAATGAACAACACAAAAATTGTTTAACACCATCTGTAATCGAGGAGGTGCAAATGAAAATGAAAGTGAGCAGTGTTTACACACATATCAAAATATATGAAAACAAAATGAAAACCACTGAATGCTAAAGAAGATGTGCAACAAACACAACAAAAATACTGTGTGTGGAAGGATGGCATTGAGAAGAAAGGCACATGAAGAAATTTTTTGAGATGATGCAAATATTTTGTATCTTAAATGTGGTAGCAGTTCCATAACAGAATGCAATTGTCAAAATTCATAGAATTACACACCCATAAGGGGTAAGCCACTATCAGTATATTTGAGAACAAAGCTGATTTTCAAAACTACAATCCAAAATCAGTAACAAAATTGTAAAAGATTGCTAGTAGATGTTTTTAAATATCTTGACTGTTTCTATTTTATGTTGTCTACCTATATTAGTTTTTGAATACTGATACAAAACTTAAAGTTTATTCATAGAATTTAGCTGATTATTAAATGCATCACAATTTCACAGATATTGAAATATGAAAATTAGGAAAATAAATAATATACATCATCAAAAAAAGTGAAAAACAACCCATGAAATGGGAGAAAATATTTGCCTATTCTGTATCTGACAGAGGACTTACATAAAACACAATTAAAAGCAAGCAAATTACTTTAATAGTATGCAAGTGTTATAGTCAGGGTTTACAAGGAAATATATTCAATACAGGCATGTAATTTATAGGTTTATTTTATAATAGTGACCCAAACAATCAAATGTAGAAGAGTCCATGCACTAGTAACCAAAAGAATACAGCTTAGAGCCTACACTTCATGGCAATGACCTGAAGAATTGCATCTGATTACCTAGAACCCATGATACTGTCCTCCATTAGTCCAACTAGAGGCCTAGAGCCCATGACAATGTCACATGCAAGTCTATACCAAGGATCTATACTGGGAAGGCCCAAAGGTCAGTGGTGGAAGCTAGAAAGTCTGTGCCAGTGGGATGAAGAATCTGTGACAGCAGGCTGAGAGATCTGCACTGGAGTCAAAAATTACACTCAAGATAAGGATCAGAACTCCCCCAAAAAGGACTGCAGATATCCTCAGCACCAGTGAGGACCCAAACTCCTCCATCCATGAGAACAGCTAAGTTCATATCAAGAAAGCCAGCACAACAAGCTGGCTTCTCCAAGAGAACCAACAGCACAGTTACGTTTATATGTGGTTGGCAACAATCCTCAGGTGAGCCATCCATACTTAGAGCCATGCTGATTCAGTTTACCTGGGTTTCATAAGTTGCTCATTAGTTAATCCACAACACCAACGAAGATTTAAAAGAGGCCAATAGGCATGTGACATGATGTTCAACATCAGTTCTTAAGAAAATTTCAACTGCAACCTCACTGAGTTATTTCTCCAAGTCCACCCACTATATTGGCTGCAATTTAAAGTAGAGACACCAAAAATTATTGGTAATAATGTGAAGAAGTTAGATTCCACATAAATTACAAATAAGGATATAGAATGGTACAACCTCTAGGTAAGTTTGGCTACTTGAGACCTTGGATAAAGGGACATTTTTTCCCCTGATTTTTAACATGATATTTCACATTTTGCTTTTTCACTGAACAAAGAAATTTACTTAAATGACTATTAATACAGTTCCTGGAATAAAAGAGTACATAAAAGTATGCAATATTTATAAAAGTACATACTGAATCAACAATCAAAGAAGAGTTTAAAGACAAAGTTTTTAGAGCACTATATGTCATTTTTATTTGATGCAAGATATATTTTATTTAAAAATAATCATTCTTGTCATAACGCTACATGTGACCATAATTATGAAAACACAAAATATATAGATAAAATGTTGATATAGGACACACAAATGACAGTAGCTGTGTGAATTTCATTTTACTGTGTAAAATTATTATCCAGTTTTTAAAAATGATATGCGATGTTTTGCTTTAATGAATATAAAATTGTTCCCTACTTTGTACTACAGAATTAAGAAAATAATGTACCAAATAAAATAACTTTACATGTAGCTTACGTGTAAGGAAAGGGTTGATTCACTCTCCTAAACGTTATTAAAATATCAATGTTAAAAGACAAAAGTAAATTAGTAACATGTCACTTGTTCAGGATATTTTCTTTTTTTATTTTTATTTAAGAGAAAAAAGACACATATAAATTATATTTAAATTATATTAAAATTTATTAATAGAATCAGTGGAAATTAGCATCTTGTTATAGTGATTTCTTCTATTCAAGAAGCAGTTTTGACACCTAGAATAGCTACTGTGAGTGGTCCTAGGGAGTTCTGGTCTGTTCTCCTAGAGAAAAATCTAGTGTCAATGATCTACTAACTTGGTAAAAGAAATTTGATAATTTTACAGTTTTTCCATTCCATGAACTAGTTTACATAATGGCAGTTACCATGTCCTCAAATTTTGACAGAAGCTGATTGTAAAATCATTAGTTCAGTTGTCTTTTGACTGGTAGAAGTTTTGTAATATCCTTCAATACCTTTCAATCAATTTGATGTTTTTAATCAAATACTCAGCTTTTATTTTTCACCATTATTAGATTGGGTTTATAATTTATATAATTCACTTTTTAATTTTATCAAGAATTACCAATTTTTAAGAAGAATTTTACCTAATGTCACTCAATTATCATTTTTTAATATTTTCTTTCTTTTTTAAATTTTTATTTTTCTCAACATATCTTAATTCTTCTTTCTTTCTTTCTTTCTTTCTTTCTTTCTTTTTTTCTGTGTGTGTATGTTTCGGTGCCAGGAATTGAACTCACAACCTCATGCTTGAAAGACAGGCATTGGGCCACTGAGCTATATCCCCAATACCTTTAATTTTTTTCTCCCCTTCCCTCTTACTCCTTTTATTTTCCCATCATCACATTAATTCTCCTTTAATGTTGTCGAGTGGATGCTATTTATCACTTTTTTCTTGGTTATTCCTTCCATAGATAAATTTATTTCTCAGCAACAACAATAGCTTTTGGTTTTAATTATCAATTCTATAGGAGAACTTTTAAATATTTTTCTCTTAAATGATCCAAATTTTGTTATTTGATACATTTTTTTATTTTTAACTAATTAGACCAGGTATTTGGGTCAATAATTTTTAAAGTGTTTTTCTACTGAAACAAACTGATTAAGAATATTGGTTTTACTATCAACTTTTAGATACTTTATCACATGGAAATAATTTTTTATTCTACAAGTTACACTAATAATAACATATATGTAGTCATATCCCAGTGAAGATGAGTTACCTCAAACTACTATGATTATTACTATTATTAAAGGGAATGTTAACTTTATTGAACACTAGCTGGGGACATGGGATTTCTAAAATATTCAGTCTTAAATGCTTGATAAACAAAGTGTATCCACCAAGGAAATAATATCATACATATATTGCAAAATTATGAGCTAATAGATGTTTTAAATATTCTCAATAAAATTATATAAAAAAATAAAAGAAGTGAATACAGAACTAAAACAGTCATTTGTTAGGAACCACTGAAGCTGGAAATTGATTACACGTGCAGGGCTGCAGCATGGCTAGGGCTTGATCATCCCAAAAGCAAAGAGAATGCGGGGCAAGCCACATGAAGAAGTTGCTACAACCTAGAAAAAACACCAAGCCCCTAGAAAATCCAAGCAATGGGATGCCAGGCATTGGGGTTGAAATTGGCATCTTCCTTCCACGTATATAAATAAACATGCTACATTGGTTGAGCAGTACCTTTCCTCCCATAAGGAGGATAAGAGATCCACCTGACTCCAGCTTTGTCTCTATTTTCTCATCCTCTCGCTGTCCTTCACCCCAAGAAACTCAAGTGCTACATGGATCATGGCAGTTATTAACATTTTTCTTACTAAATTCTAAGTTGAAATAAGGCAAGAGCTGAGCCTGGTGGCACACATCTGTAATCCCAGCTTTCCAGATGCTGAGGCAGGATGATCATTGTGAGATCGAAATCAGCTTGGTTTACAAACTGTGTTAAAGGCCAGCCTAAATTGCATAGAGAAAACTTGTCTCAAAAAGACAAAATGCGGGACAACAAAAACAAAGTAGTAAGACACCCAGGAACCATCTCTGAGACCCATGGGGACAATGAGTCTTCACATAGCAACCTGTAATCATCTGGAAACCCACAGCGAGGCCTACAGAGACCAGAAAGCTGCACCACTGACCAGCCCACAGCAAAGAAACCATAGGTGAGACTCCTAGGGACTGAGAGGTTGGACTCAGTAATCTTCCCACACACAGAACCATTTCTGAGGCCTGCAGAGACCAGGAGTCTGTGCCCAGCAACCCACAGTCATCCAGGAACCCACAGTGAGGCACACAGGGACTGGAAAGCTTCACCCAGTGACCCACTGACACCCAGGAACTATAGGTGAGGCTCTTTGGAACTAGGAAGCTGCACTCAGTTACTTGCCCACACCTAGGAACTATCTCTGAGGCCCACAGGGATAGGGAGTTCATGCCTAGTAACCCATAGTCATCCAGGAACCCTTGCTGAGGCCCACAGGGTTTGGGAGTCTGCACTCAGTGACCTGCTTGCACCTGGGAACTATCACAGAGGCCCAGTGGTCACCCAGAACCCTCACTGAGGAGCATGAGGATTGGAAGTATGCACCTAGCAGTCTGCACACATCCAGGAACCATCTATGAGGCCAGCAGAGACTGAGAGTTTGTGCCCAGCATCCCAGGGTTATCCAGCAACCCACAGCGAGGCACACAGGAACTGGGAAGCTGTGCCCAGTAACCTACTCACACCCAGGAAACATGGGTGAGACTCCTGGGAGAGACTCCTAGCAGCCAGCTCACACCTGAGAACCATCTCTGAGGCCTTCAAGGACTGGGAGCTCATGCCCAGAGACTCACAGTCATTGGCAACCCTCTGATGGACTGTCAGTGCAGGAAGCAAATAGGATTTGATATCTGGCTGATTTGGATGAACAGAGGGAAATGCCAAAAGAAAACAATAAAATACAATCTCAAACTTTTAGCCCACCCAGATCAAGTAATGGAGAAGTAGACATGGATTAAATCAGAAATCACGCAACTGAAATTTCTGAAATGATAGCAATGGAAGTAAAGAAACAACTTCATGAAGCTGTAAAGGAAATCATATCAGAAATAATCTCTCAGGTAAAAACAGAAGTGATAAACATAGTGAAAAAGTTGGTGTGTATATCCTAAGAAGACATAGATAAAAAATAGAGGAGCATAGGAAAATGAAGGAAACCTTGAATGAATAAAGCAGGAAACAGAATAGAGGAGCTATCTAGGAAATAAAAAAACTCCATTGAAAACTGACAAAACTGCATAAATGAAATTGAAGACACTATCCGACCTTGAAGACAGGATTGTGGCTAGTGATCATGAAAGGAAAGATTTCTGAAAATTAACAAGGAACCAACAGCTACAAGATGTTGCAAAGAAAAACAGTATGATATTGATAGGTGTCAAAGAAAAAGGAGACAACATAAATGACTTAAGAACTATTTGCAGAAGTAATAGCAGAAAATTTCCCAAACATGGGAAAAGAACCTAAGATAAGTGAATCATATAAAACATCAAATAGCTGCAACCAAAATAAAGCTATACCTAAAAATATAATAATCAAGGCCCCAGAAATTCAGCATTAGAACACAATATTAAAAGCTACTAGAGAAAAGAAACAGGTCACCTATATAGGAAAGCCTATCAGAATCACTGCAGACTTTGCAACACAAACTCTCAAGTCAAGAAAAGCATGGAATGAAGTATTTCAACTACTGAAAGAAAGCAACATCCAATAGATTGATGTACCCTGCAAAACTCTTTCAAAATCAATGGAGAAATAAGAAACTTCTAAGACAAAGAAAAACTGGAGAACTTCATTACCACCCAATTGACCCTACAAAGAGTACTGAAAGACATTCTGGAAAAAATAAAAATGACCACAATTCCAACAACAACAACAACAATAGCAAGAGAAAAGTAACAGCAAGCAGGACAAACAATTAAATAGAGGGGAACAGTAGGAAACTAACAGCAGAAAGATAACATGACAAAGATAAGACAATACATATCATTTACAACCATCAAAGTAAATGGCCTCAATTCACCAATCAAATGAAACAGACTGGAAGAATATATGAAAAAACAAAATCCAACAGATTGCTGTATACAAGAAACATTTTAAATCAAGAGGAAATTCACAGACAGAAAGTGTAAGTATGCAAAATAATACTCTATGCTACAAGAACCCACAAAAAAGCATAAGTAGCAAATCTGTTTGCAAGCAATGTGAACTTTAACCAAGAATGATCAAAAGAGATAAAGAAGGTCACTACATTTTTGTCAGTGGAAAAATATGAGAGGAAGAGAAAAGAATCATAAATAAATATGCACTAAATATGGGAGCACCCAACTGTGTAAGACAAATATTAATATATATGGAAAATGACATAGGCAATAATAGAATTGCAATGGGGGACCTTGAAAACCAATTGTCACAAGAGACAGACCAATTAGACAAAAAATCAGCAAAGAAATATCAGAACTGAATCAAGCTTGTGAACAAATGGACTTAGAAGATGTGTACAGAGTGTTCCACCCAACAACATCAGAGTACACATTCTTCTCATTTGAACATGGGACATTCCATAAAATAGACCATACACTGTACCATAGAACATGCTTAAGTAGCTGCAAAGGAATTGAAATTATCCCATGCATATTGTCTGACCATAGTGCACTGAAATTGGGAATTTATGAGAAAAGAAAGCAGAAAAGCTCCTTAAACACATGGAAATTAAATAGCAACATACTAAAAAACCAATGGGTTACAGAGAAAATTAAAGAAGAAATAAAAGAATATATACAGTCAAAAAATGCAGATGCAACTTACAGGTACCTGTGGGACACAATGAAAGCAATCGTCAGAGGGAAATCTATAGTGATGAATTGTCATATCAAGAAAACAGAACAAACATAAATAAACAACCTAATTTTGCACTTCAAACTTCTATAAACAGAAGGGCAAGTAAAACCCAAAGCTCTAAAAGAGGAAATTATAATGATCAGAGCAGAAATTAGCACAATTGAGACTAAATAAAACAATGAAAAAACTGATGAATATAAAAGTTGGTTCTTTTTTTTTTTTTTTTTTTTTTCGGCACCAGGGATCAAGCTCACAACCTCACGCCTGCCTGACAGGAGCGTAAGCCACTGAGCCAAACTCCCAGCCCTGGTTTTTTGAGGCAGGGTCGCACTGTGTAGCTCAGGCCAGCCTTGCGCTCGCGTTGTAGCTCAAGCCGGCCTCGAACTCACAACGCTCCGCCTACCTCAGCCTCCCGAGTGCTGGGATTAAAGGCGTGCGCCACCACGCCTGGCTAAAAGTTGGTTCTTTGAAAAAATAAAAAATATTCATAAATAATTAGCCAACATTGTCAAAAAAAAGGAAAGAAAATCTCAAGTTCATGCAATAAGGAATGAAATGGTTGAAACCGTTATGGAGCCTATGGAAATATAAAAGATCTGCAATACCTACTTTGAAAAACTTTAATAGGATTGAAAACACAGAAGAAATGGAGAGATTCTTAGAAACATATGAATTATCAAAGCTGGATTAAGATGACATAAAAATTCTGAATATATCAATATCAGTTAAAGAAATTGAAAACATAATTAAAACTTACCAACAATAAAAACAACAACAACAACAACAAAAAACCAGGTCCAGATGATAGATTCACAGTTGAATTCTACAAGAAATTTAGAGATGATTTAATACCAATGGTCCTCAAACTCTTTAATGAAATTGAAAGGGAAGCAATTCTTCTTGATTCATTCTGGGAGGTAAATATTACCCTATTACCAAAAGCAGAGAAAGACCCAACCAAAAATGCAAATTACAGGTGAATTTCTCTAATGAACACACAATGCAAAAAAAAAAAAAAAAAAAAAAAAAAAAAAAAAAAAAAAAAAAAAAAAAAAAAAAAAAAAAAAAAAAAAAAAAAAAAAAAAAAAAAAAAAAAAAAAAAAAAAAAAAAAAAAAAAAAAAAAAAAAAAAAAAAAAAAAAAAAAAAAAAAAAAAAAAAAAAAAAAAAAAAAAAAAAAAAAAAAAAAAAAAAAAACTAGCAAACAGAAGGCAGCAAGTAAATAAGAAGTTTATTCAACACGACCAAGTGGAATTCATAACATGAATGCTGGGATTGTTCAAAATAAGCAAATCAATAATGGTAATACACCATATTAACAGAGCAAAACACAAAAATCACATGATCATCTCAATGGATGCAGGGAAATCATTTGATAAAGTCCAACACTCATTCATGGTAAAAACCCTATAGAAAATAAGAATAGATGATCTTTACCTTAATTTGATAAAAGCCATTGATGACAAACCAACAGCCAGCATCATACTGAATGGGTAAAAACTGCAAGCTTTCAATTTTAAATCAGGAAGAAGACAATGTTGTCCACTATCAGCAGTCCTATCCATTACAGTTGTAGAAACTAGCCAGAGCAAATAGACATGACAGAGAAATAAAAGGAATAAAAAACAAAAGGAGTAAGTTAAATTATCATTATTTGCAGATGACATGACACTGCATAGAAGACCCCAAAAACTCCACCAATAAACTCCGAGACTTAGTAAACAAATTCAGAACTTGCAGACAGACCCGGGCTCCGGGCGGCATAGCTCGGGGGTACTCTGCATAACTCCCCGGGACCGGGAGGCCTCAGCTTCCCACCCAGTTAAGGCAGAGGCTCCACCCGCACGCCCCGGGAGGACACCCTCCCTTGCTGTGCACAGGGCCTGACTCCACCGGGTCCCACGTTTCACCCCAATCTAAGAATTGGCAGGACTATCACAAGAATGCCTGGACGACCTCGCAGGACACAGAGGTATGCAGCCCAGCCCAGATCAGCCCAGGACCACAGAGCTGCTCACTTGGGACTGACCAACATACCTACTGGGACTCAGAGAGCTTGCGCTCCCCACACCAGAGCACTGAGCACGCGCGTGAGCTCCATACTTTAGTGGAGTCGCTTGTGCATGCACCAGTCCAGAACTCACCGACCCCTGCCCAGCCGCGTTTCTCCCGGCACTGTAGGCCTGCGACTTGCTCAGGATTGCCCCGGCAGAGCAGTTGTTGTTCTGAACTTGCAGACATACCTGGGCTCCGGCCGGTGTCGCTCAGGGGTACTCTGCATAAATCCCCGGGACCAGGAGGCCTCAACCCCCCACCCAGGAAAGGTGGAGGCTCCACCCAAAGGCCCCGGGAGGCCACCCTACCTTGCTGCACACAGGACCCAGCTCGACTGGACCCTGTGATGCACTGTGATCCAAGAATCGGCATGACAATCAGGGGAACACCCGGTCAGACTCACAGGACACAGGACCACATAGGTTCTAGAAGAAAATGACAAAATGAGCCGGGCGTGGTGGCGCACGCCTTTAATCCCAGCACTCGGGAGGCTGAGGTAGGCGGAGCGTTGTGAGTTCGAGGCCCGCTTGGGCTACAACGCGAGTGCAAGGCCGGCCTGAGCTACATAGTGCGACCCTGCCTCAAAAAACCAGGGCCGAGAGTTTGGCTCAGTGCCTTAAGCGCCTGCCCTGGCAGGCGCGAGGTTGTCAGTTCAATCCCTGGTGCCACAAAAAAAAAAAAAAAAAAAAAA
>RJWM01031898.1:0-21963 GCA_004363535.1 Dasyprocta punctata | reverse complement strand
ACGAGTGAATTCAGGTGCTCACTGTGCTCACTGCCTTATGAGGCCCGAGGTGTGTCTGAGGCTGGAAGGATTGTAGACTCCGACTCGCCCATCGGAATCCGGCTGCTCTGGGGAACTTGTCATTTCTGCCCTTGTGAATCTGAGTTATTGTCAGGCAAGGGTTTAACACGGGACGAGGCAGGCACTGGGTGGACTCGTTACCGGCTGGGCTCGCTGTCCTGAGTCTCCCTTGTTCTTCCCTTTCCCTCTGAGCCTGGACTAGCACGGGTCAGGCAGCACTAAGCTATTTGTGTTCCGTGTTCACTGCTGTTACTGGCACGTGGGATCTGCCCCTGCCTGCCGCCGTGAAGGTGAGGATTTGGAGGAACTGTACTCGAGATTTCGGTGGTGACTTCAGCTGAATCAAACAAGGAAAATACAGGTCCCTTGACTAACTTGTATTTTAACAGCTGGACAGTATTTTTGGTACAGGTACCTTTTTTTATGGTCCTGGGGATTAAGTTCAGGAGCCTTCAGAGTGAGCTACATACCCAGCCCCTTAAGCAAAGTTTTATATTATTTTGAGGCAACCTCTTGATAAATTGCCCAAGTGGGCTCAAAATTGGAATCCTCCTGCCTCTGGTCCCGAGGATGCTGGTATGACAGATGGGCACACCTGGCCCATGTACTTTCTTGTTTTTGCTGCTGTTTTCCTTGGTGCTGGGAATGGAACTCAGGGCCTTGCACATGCTAGGGAAGTACGCTGGGCTCCTCAAGTCTCTGAGCCTCTTGGATGCTGCCTTTCAATCACCTACACAAATCTCTGTTAGTGAGAGGAATTTCTATGTGCTCATAATTCAGTTGAATTACCATGTATCAGCTCTTACAACAGGACCTCAGTTCTAATGATTTAATAAGACTTGCTATTTTGTGAGTGATTACAGGAAAAAAAAGTGATATGCAGAGGCCTGCTTATCGATGCTTTGGAGCAAAATGCAATATTGTTACCTAGAATTTTTTGCTTGTGACTTATGTGTTCCCTCCACTTGTCTTGGGACTTAGGTGAGGTGTCCAGGTGTTATGTTCATAACATTCTATTTATATTCTCTGTGTCTCATGGAGAAGTTTCAGTAAATTGAAGATTGCCGAGATAACTGTCAAAACATGTAGATTTTCTATTCTTCATTTACATTCCAGAAAATTGATACTAAAAATTGAATAATAACCTTAAGGGTATGCACATTACTCACTGTTCCACAGCTATTTTATTCATGTGCTCATACCACAAGGGTTTGGTTCAGCATAAAATTATTTTAATGCCCTTTGTAATCATGCCTTTGGTATTCAAAATGGAATTGTAAGATGATTATTTTTTTTAAATTACCTGTCTTCCATTACTATAAGTAGGGATACTACCCACAGGAGTGTCTAATTTCCTTGTGGATCTGTGTAATGTCTTTTAATTTTATGGTTCCCTGGGTCCTAATCCCCTGGGAAACTTAGAGAAAATATTGCTGTTCTTTTGGAACATAATGCCTTAGGATGAATTTTATTCATTCGTCTTACCCTGTGTTTTATTTTTTCCCTACAGCTGCTTCCATTATCCTTTTCTCAAATATTTATTTTATATTTTATTTTATGCTTATTTTTGCAAACTGTCTGAGTTTTATTGTAACCGAAGTGTCATATAAATAATGCTGTGAAAGAGGATATTCTTATTTTTTAAAAAAATTATGCACAATGGAGTACTACTCTGCAATAAAGACAGATAAACTCGAGACATTCATAGGAAAATGATGCACCTTGAGGACATAATGTTGAGTGAAATAAATCAGACATGAAAACTTAAATAATTCATGGTTTCTCTTCTATGAGAAACCTAAAATATAAAGAGCAAAATAAAAGATAGCTAATAGGAAGCAAGGAGATAAATGTTTCCCAGATAGGAAGGGGATCAAGAAATATAGGGATGATGCTTTTAATTCTTTTGGGAAAATACCAAGAAAGGGACTAGCTGTGTCAAATGGAATCCCTAGTTCCAGTTTTGTGAGGAATCTCCACACTGATTCTCACAGTGGTTGCACCAGTCTGCATTCCCACAGTGGAGAAGAGTTCCTTTATCCACACAACCCCTCAAGCATTTGTTATTGGTTATTTTCTTGATGTTAGCCATTCTTTCTGGAGTGACATGGAATCTCAGTATTGTTTTAATTTGCATCTCTCAAATGCCCAGTAATGCTGACCATTCTTTAAAAAATTTATTTGCTGTGTGTACTTCTTCATCTAAGTGTATATTCATCTCAGATGCTAATTTTTGAATTAAAAGCATCATATCACGGTAAGTATGCACATCCATATTTATAGCAGCACAATTTGTAATAACTAAATCTTGGAAACAACCCAAATGCCCATAACTGATGAATTGATAAAGATGCATGCTTTTTAAAAATAAAACTCTAATGATGCATTACTTAGTCAGAAAAAAGGATAAACTTCAGACTTTCCTAGCTAAATGGATGGATCTTGAGACCATAATTGTAAATGAAATAAACTGGACAAATGCGTAAATATCACATTATCTCTCTGGAGTGAGAAACTAAAAGTGTAAATAAGAACCAAAATGTACCATATATACTGTGAAATAGGAAGAAATTGTTCAAAAGATAAAAGGAACTAGGTATGGGAGGGAGGGGAAAAGGAAGGAAGGGAAAAGAAAAATGAGAAAAGAAGGAAAAAATGGAAACAAAGCTTTATGAATAAGGAGGGGAAGGAAAGTTGAAGGGAGGGGAGGGGACTGGGAAGAACCAAAGAGAAGCCAAGATAGACCAAGTACACATTCAAATTCCCTATGATGAATGTGATCATCACATATACCTAAATTGTACCAATAAACTTAAGTAAATTAAAAAAAGAAATGGAAGGAAAAGAGATGAAAAAAGAATGGAGCTGTGTTCTGTACACACACCAACCCCACACAAGAAGTGTAAATATTACATATGGCAAGCATGTGCTAGTAAATATAAAAGAAAAAGAAAAAAATATAAACACATGCATAAATAACAAATATGAAATAAAACAGTAGAGTGACAATTCTTAGTATTGTATGCTTAGTTAAACTTACAATTCGTCTAGCTTCTGGAGATGTGCAAAAGTATTTTCATTTAAGTGGCTGATTTTGTTTTTTCTCAGTACCCTGAAAGTAAAGAGAAAAAATACATTTTACAGTCTTGAATTAACTATTGTATGTATTTACTAAGAGATTAGCAGTGTAAGAAGACAAAGACACCAAATATAAAGTGCATTTTCAGATCAAAATACTTGAAAGTAGTGTGATCAGTCAGCCAAATCAATTTTAATCTTAAATTTCCCAAATCTTTCTAGTGAGGACATTAATGAAATATAATTCAAAATTAGGGAAGAGCTTTGCAAAGAAAAGAGGGAAAACCTTAACTCTAGAGAAGGTGGACTGGGTGTTTTGTGTAAGGTGCTGTTTTAGGCTCATCTGTTCAGTCTGCCGTGTGTGTCTGATATAACACCCCACGGTCCACAGCACCCACTGGTCCTCAGTGTGCTTTTTGTGCTGCCTAACTGATTCAGAAGTTCTCTAGTATCAGACTGTAGCTCTTGATGCGTGTGTGTGTGTGTGTGTGTGTGTGTGTGTGTGTGTGCTGAACACCCAGGGCCTCAGGCATGCTCAGCTCACCCTCTGTGCCGAGCCACTCCCCCAGCCCCGACAGCTCGAGGCCACACCCATCCCTTGTTACCGTATCTGCCAGGGTGAGGGGTGAGGATGAACCCTAGGAAGCTCTCAGGGCTTTCTAGTTTCTTAGGCATCGTGTGATGTGCCTTCAAGATGGTCTTAAGCCATCCTTAAATATCTAATTCCTCCCAGTATCCAAACCATTACCTCTTTCAATTTCCTATAAAACTGGTATGAAAAAGCACAACCAACTGCCAATAGGAGACCCAGAAGTGATTTCTTCATACAGATGTTTCCTTCAAAGTAATTATAAGTAGAGGAGAGAGGAGATTCTGAGGGTTTCAGGTGTCTGCTGTGCCCGTGTTGTGCAGGTGCCATTCAGTTTTCTTCGGGCCATTCACACGAACCATTCTGTGTGACTCCTGCGAGCCGCCCGGCGTGTGGAGGTGGCTGCGTTCACTCGGTGGAAGAACTCAGACTTTGCAGTGGCTGGGAACCCATCGGGGCGCAGGAATAATTGCAGGAAATGCATCATTGCATCAGTGGTAGCTCTCCCATTGTCTGTGCACACGGGCCTGTGTACTCTAGGATGATAGTCTTCAAACTTTCCCCATTGTATCCCCAGTAAAAATGTATTTTATATTGTAATATAAAATACACACAACCCAAGACTTATGAAAACAGTATATTTATTGTCTGCATTGTACTCTGATATAATCTGTCCAGTTGAGTTCTCTTTATTTGAAGAACACTGGCTATGACACGCCCTACTGATTGTGCTATGATCAATCACTGCTTACAAGTTTTAACCAACAGTCTGCCAAGCATTCTAGAAAAATAAACTGGGGGTAAGAGCTGGATTTTTACATCAGAGGAAGCCCCAGGGTCCTTTACTTCCATGGAAAGTAAAGGCAATGGGGATCTGAAGCAGAGAGAGAAGGAAATTATCCTCCACAGCACCTGGCGTTTTGTCCTGATGTCCGTCACGATGTCCTCAGGGGTGTGGGCACTCTCCATTATTTTTAAAAAATTTAATTGCAAATTATTTGTTACAGTTATCAAGGAAAAACCTTTGCAGCAGTGATTTGTAAAAGGTAAGCATTCCTCTAGACCAAGACGTTGGTTTAGTGCTTCTCAAACTGAGGTCCAAGCATGGATTTGGTGAGAATTCCTTTCCATTAAAGTGGGTGCCGTGCCACTGCGAGGAGCCCTGCATTCGAAGCTGAGGTCACCCTCGCTTTGAACTTCATGTCCTTCGATCTCAGCAAACGTGAAGTCCGAGAGAAACTTTGACACTCTCGCTATGCCCACAGAGGGCTCAGGAGACGACACCCGAAGCGGGGTGCTCTGGTGTGCTGAGGACTGTGAGGAAGGGCGTGGAGGAGCCGCAGAAGCAGGATCTTTCTATTCTCTCCCTTCTTTCCTTGCTCCCCGTTCTTCCTCAGGGCGGCCCACGGGAACCAGAACACCTCCCCTCAAATCCAGCCACAAGACCTAGCCGTATTTCTCCAGCCTCTCGCCGGCCTTCTGGGACCTGCCCTGTCCGGTGGAAGGTCCCGCGAGCCCGTTTCACGGCTTCTGCCTTCCCACCATTGCTGGTTTCTGCCCTTGGTCTCTTACCAATGGGTCAGACTCTGTGTCCAATCACATTTCTACACGACTGTCCATTTTTTCATTGAACATAAACAAACATGGACCATTTTCCCTGGGTCTTTGGGTTTTTATGTCTGAGGGTTCCTTTGTCACATAAAACTTTGATTAAATAAATCTACTATGCCTTTCTCTTTTTAACCTGACTTTTGTTACAGGAATGTTGGCAGAGAGTGGAGACTCCTGTGATGTGGGGTGAGAGAAATCACCTCTTTCTGTCCCATGCACATGTCAGACTGCCCTTGGCCCACCCTAAGGGTCTATGGTTTGTTAGGTGCTATAACATTACTTCAAAAGCAAAAGATATTACTTACAAAACAGTCAAATTACTGCAGGAAATAAAAGTCAAATTTCTTAACTTATGGATATGGTTGCCTTCAAAGTCCCTGGAACATAAAAATAAAACATGACCAAGCTACATTGTAATCATAGAAATAAATTAAGAATTATTTTCCTTCTATTAAAATATATTCTTCCCATTATGTTGCCTTCATAGAGACTAATTTGTAGCCACTTATATAGCACCTTAAGGTATACATTATGCACACATATATTTGTACATGCATCACTTATCATATATATGTACATACATCACAGATCATATATGTATATATATTATTCTTACTATTTTTTTCTGTTAACAATAAAAACATTTTGTGCCAATCTGTGTCACGTGGTCTTGGGGATGTGTATATTATTCTGAGAAAGAAGAGCATGAGAAGTCAAGCTAAGAACCTCAGTCACGGTAGATACCCGACTTATTAATAGACATTAACAGAGAAGCACGTCACGCGTTTGTCCAGGATTACCCAGGCCTTTCCCTGAGTGGTCGGATCCCGTTTGATTGGAGGCTGCACACAATTCTGGCACCGCTGCAGGAACTGCTACTGCACCTAGGCAGTGCTTAGCTCCCGCCTCCCTGGGCTCAACGTTCCCCAGAAAGAAGTTCTCAGCTGTCTTTTACTCTGGGAACAGCTTTGCAAAGTCCAGGGCAGAGCGGGTGCTGAGTGCTGTGCCCTCAGCCTGGGAGCCGCACCAAGCCCCTTTGAGGCCCTGTGACTGACCCACAGGCAGGCTGGATCTGAGCACTGAAGTTTATCAAAGCAACCATTCGTGTTCCTAACTTTACTTTTTGCAGTGCTGGAGTGCATGTCCTAGGCAAAGCCTCCAGCGCTGGGCTACATCCTCAGCTCTTTTTTTGAGTAGGAAAATAGTAAAAGCAGAGGAAAAGTGTTCCTTGAGGTCTAGTGATACACACTGCACTTTCAAAAGTAAACACTGCCTCTTAAATCTATGCAGCTTGTCCCAGTCCAGTGTGCCGGCAGCCAGCCAGGGAGGGTAACGCTGCTCAGGAAACGCTGTGACTTCAGTGTTGGAGCGAAGTGTTGCAGCTACAAAGCTCAGTAAGGAAAGCATAGGCAGCACGGGTAGAAATGCCTGGATTCTGATGGCAGAGGCAGTTTTATTTCTGGCACTACATCAAAAACAGACACTGACCAAGTGAAATAGGTGTAGAAGGTCTGGAAGGCCAGGATAAAGGGATCTAAAAGTCAGGTTAATTGAAGAAAAGTGTATATTTATGAGACAGAGGGAGACAGTGTTGGGGGAGAGAGAGAGACGGAGAGAGACACAGAGAGAGACAGAGAGAGACAGAGAGAGACAGAGAGAGACAGAGAGAGACAGAGAGAGAGACAGAGGACACAATGAGATGGAACCAGGCTGTAAAATGTTGCAGTTCCTATGTTTCATCAGAGTCTAAAATTAGATTTGTTAATTGACAAGCACAACCTATTTCAAATTGAAGCCTGGCCTCCCTAGCAAACTGCAGTGTCCAGAGAATTAACTTCCTATTACTGTAAGTATTAAACAAAGGCGCTAGATGGTATCTTGGTGATTTTGTTGACAAAATTTCTGTATTGCATGGGACAGTGAAGTAGAATAAGAAATCTTGATTCTAGACCACTCTTCTAAAGAATCATTTTTGCTACTTTACGAAATGGGAACTAAGTGCTTATACCATGACTTAGAGCTCTACTGTTTTGGTAGAGGCTCCGCTTGGTTTCTTGCGGTTGGTGGGTTTCACCCATGACAGGCACTGTTATCTTCCATCCCTTCTTGCTAACAGTTACCACAAACCCACCACCAGGTGGGGATGCTCTCTCAGGCTTCACAGAACACCCTCAAGAGTTTAGCTAGTCTGTTTCCTGCTGAGCTGGGAAAATGTTTACTAGTACTAAATTGCTGATTTGCAAAAATCAGGAGGAGGCACAAATTAGGGTCTTTTGATTGAACTGTTTGCTTAATTTAATTTCACTTTAACCTTGAGGTGTGAATTTTCTCTAACTTTCTAATATTAAGTTTAAGTCCCTGATGCACAGATATTTGGTTTGGAGAGGACACAGTAACCACGGAAACAACAACAGCAAAGCCAAACCTGCTGTGCTTCTGGTTCCCCAGCACCACGCTCTAAAGGACCCAGTGTGTCTCTCCTGTGGCGTGTCTAGACCACCACCTTCTCACTGATGAGCCTCTGAACTTTATTATTTTATTTTTCCTTTCTACAGGAAGGCAGAACTGAAAATAAAGTTTTCAACAAAACCAAAAACCATTAAACATCTGGGCTGTTCCCCTCAACTTCCTACCCTTCTAGTGTCCTTCCGAAACATGCAAATCTTCATTCCCTTCTCTCTGCTTCTTTTCCTGCCCCTAATGGCTTCTGCTTCACAGGAAAAAGTCAGATGATGAAGGAGGAAAGGCTCCCGACTTTTCTGCCTGGCTACAAAATTACCTGTCTAGGCAGCTGGTTTCTTTCAGGTGTCAGAGGAGAAGTGGCCCTCCTCCTGCTCTAGCCACGCCCTCTATCTGTGTTCTTGAGTTTGGTTTTTGTATGTGTATGCCCTAAATTATATGGCCAGGTTTGGTTAATGTGCTTTGCTTTCAAGATCGTACCTATTAGGATTAGTTGTAGGTACATAAAACAGAAGAAATCTGACCAGAGTAGCACAAATATATAGTCCTTTTCTTTTTAAAGCAAAAATTAGAGGTAAGCAGTCCAGAGCTAGTAGTTTTGCAAAGTTGTTAGAAACTCAAGGATCTTTTCATAGTCCCTGTTCTCATGTCCTGTCTCGGTGGTCTTTGTTAAAGCTCTAGTCGTTACACTCATTTTTTTTTTCTTCTGGATAAGGGAGAAGGTATTAGTTGCTTTATATTCAAGCAAAGTTTCCAGAAATTCCACTCACGACTTCTACCTCCTTCAAAAGTAGTTTTGTGGAGATTCAGGGAAGTCTGAGAGTAGAGCAGTTTAGCCAGGCACATCACTGTCTTAAATTAAAGAGTTCTGGTATTGAGAGGAGGCATTGTGGCTGGATATTCACCAATGTGACTTAACTTATTAATTATGTTTTTTATTTCTCCATGTCTTTGTGTGGGTATATTTGACCTTTTGTGAACAGAGAGGTGGTTGGTAGATAATTACCTCTTCCTGCTTATTATGTTTGCCTACTTTTCCTTTTGTGTTTTTTGCTATATAAATCCATTTGGTGCAAGTATGACCATAACATATTATCTCTTATTAGAAATCGCAGCAATAGCACGGAAGCATTGCTGTGGTTGGGGTATTATGCATCATTCCAGAGCCCACAGGCTAAGGGCTTGGACCCCAGAATGTTGTGGTTAAAAGGACACAGACTTGAGAAGGTGTGGCTTAGAAAAGGTCTTTAGGTCACAGGCGTCGTGACCGGAGCACGTGGTGGGAGCCCAGTCCCTTCTGTGTCCTCTCCTTTGCTCCCTGGCTGGTGACGTCAGTGGTTTGCTGGTTTTGCACCCCATGCCCTACTGTAATGATGAGCTGCCTCAGCGTTGCAGTGGGGCCAACCAATCTTGGCTGAAACTTTTGACACAGTGAGCTAAGGTATCCCTCTCTCTGTAAAAGAATTCTATGGGTGTTTTTTTACTATAACAGAAAACTGACCAACACGAGTGTCTTCATTTGTGTTTAAAGTAAGTTGGCCAGGATTTCACCTGTGTAGGTAGATACAACGCCTGTGCTTTTTGTTGGCATTCGCAAGGTGTATTTTAAAATTCGTATGTATTTAAAATGTACAACAGGATGTTTTGGCAGATTATGCACATCATAGAATGCATAAATCAAATTAACATCTCCATTACCCCGCTTATTTATGTTTTGTGGTGAGAACATATAACATCTGTTCCCTTAGCAGTTTTCAAGTGTGCAGGACATGGTTGTCAACTAGAGGCACCATACTGTACAACAGATACCCCGAACTTATTCTTCCTGCCTACCCCAACTTTTGAATCCTTTTGCAAGCATTTCTCCATCTCAAAGCCAACCCCCAACCCCAGCTCCTGACAACCAGTGGTCCATTCCTTGCATTATGAGTGTCAGTGTTTTGGATTCCACAAGTAAGTTAGATTGTTTAGGACATGTGTTTCTGTATCCAGTTTATTTCACACAGTGCAGAGTCCTCTGGGTTCACCCATGTTGTTGTGAATGGCACGATTTCACTTTGTAGGACTGAGGAGACTTGCACTGTGAAGGAATGCCACATTTTCTTCATCTGCTCATTGGGTGAGGGACACTTAGGTTCCATTTCTGCATAGTGCAGCAGGGAACATGGGAGTGCAGACATGTCCCTAACATCCATCTTTTATTTCCTTCAGATTTGTATCCAGAAGTAGAATTCCTGGAACATAGGGTAGGTTACTTTTAGTTTTTTGAGAAATCTTATACCGTTTTCCACAATGGCTCACTAATTTAGAGTGCCACTAACTTACATATACTAACAGTATGTAAGTGTTATTTTTTCTCCACATGCTTGCCAATACTTGTTATTTATTCTTGAGAAAAGCCATTGTGAGAATTGAGAAGTAATGTTTTATGGTAATTTTAACTTGCATCTTTGGGATGATTAGCAATATGAAGCTTTATTTTCTCTATAGCTTCTAGTCACTTGTGTCTTCTTTTGAGAATATTCATTCAAGTCCTTTGCCAGAAGTAGTAAGTCTAATCTAGTTGGACTTAGTTCACTTTATTAAAATACTATGAATATTATTGTAAGTCCAGGATTGGTGGCCAAAATCCAGAATCCCAGAACTCTTGGAGGCTGTGGCGGGAGGTTCACAAATTAGAGCCCAGCCTGCGCCACTTAGCAGTGACTTATCGAGACATGTCCCCAAACAAACAAACCACAAAAATAATCCAGCCCAACCCCAATCCAAACAAACAACCAAACAAACACCCCAAAATCAAAGAGATCTGTGGATATGGCTCAGTGTGAAGGTCCTAGATTCAATACTCCACATCAAATATAAAACAAACAAACAAACCATCCCCAAACCAAAACACGACTAAAACACTATTATATTGTGCATAGGTTAAAAAAATCTTTCACAAAATGACTTTAAAATTATCTTTTCTGAATGAGAAAGTTTGTGTATTCTATTGATGACCTCTGTAATAACTTTAGCCAGTGTAATCTATCTTTCCTTTGTATTAACAACAGTATTCAAGAACCAGAGAGAAGGACGGGAAGGAGGATGAGGGAAGGGAATGAGATGTGCCATGCACAGGCGCCGAGTCCACACAGGGAGGGCAAATGTAAGTGTGAGTTGCCGCAAACGAGCACCCACACAGGAAGGGGATCAAGGGATGGATGGGGGGAGGGGGGGACAGAAAGGGGATAAAAAAGGAAGTAAAATATATTATGTACATGTACCAGCTGCACACGAGGAATGTAAACACTGTGTACTACACATGTACTACAACAAATGAAAAAAGCAATAAGAAAGAAATGATAAAATTAGGGGCGGGGATACAGCTCAGTAGTAGAGTGCTTGCTTAACATAAATAAGACTCTGGGATAACTTCTCAGCAGAAAAAGAAAGAAAGTGAAATAAATATATTGTCTGTCTTTCTGTTCTTCTACCTCTGTTATATGACATTTGCAAATTATCTGCTATTTATTAGAGTTCAGTTTAAGAATATCATATTACTGGGGGGAGAGGAAGAGGCCACAAAAATGATTAAGATGTATTATGTATATGTACCAACTCTCCATGGTGACTGTAATCATTCTGTAAAGCAAACATGAATCAATAAAAATAAAAATTAGAAAGGAATAAATTATCTATTTGTCTATGTAAATATCTGTCTACTGCCTATCATTTATGTATTGATACATGGATTTTGTTTATTTTAAGTGCTATCTCTTGATTCCTTGATATTTATTTTTTGCAGTTCTGTGGCTTTTACTCCATGTATTTTGAAATCGTTTACTTATTTCAGATTATGATGTCTTCTTGTTCAGTGACTCTTTATCTTTATATTATATTCCTTGTTATCCCCAATGTTCTGAACTCTGCTTTTCCTAATATTAATGCCAGCCTCTAGTTTTCTTTTAAAAATGAGTATTCCATTTTTTATCTTTGTTCTATTTGTCTGGTTGCCTTAAGGAATTGTTCTTTACCTTTGGTTTTGTTTTGGTTTGACTGTGGCCCATCTGTTTTGTTTTCATACACTGCTTGGGTTTTTCTGAAGTTCTTAGACTCTGGAATGTTGAAGTATGTCAATTTTGGAAAATTCTCGGTGACTATTTCCTTACATGTTTCTTCTGTGCTGTTCTTTCTTCTCTGTGACTCCACTTACGTTTCTGTTAGACCATTCTATATTATCCCACAGTGTTTGGAATCTGTTCTCTAGATTCCACTATCTTTTCTCTTCGTTTCAGTTGGAAAGTTATCTATTGGCTGATTTTAATGTTGATGATTCATCCTTGGCTGTACTCAGTCTGCTGCTAAGCTTGCTTAAATAATTTTTTGGTTCAGTTGTGTAGTTTTCACCTCTTGGATGATATTTTCCATATGTTCAAGTGTATTGTTCAAATTTTCCATTGTATTACTTTATTTACTGATCACAAGTCCTTATCTGAAAGTTGTAACATCTGAGCAGTTACCAAATCTGGTTCTATTGACTGCCTTATAATTTGACAAAGGACCTTTGCTTGGTTTTTGGAGATGGGGGCTTCCTCAGCATTACTTCTTATCCCCAGAATTTTCTTTCATAAGTGCTATGGTTTGGATAGTGTCCACAAGGCCCATGTGTTAAAAGCTTGGTCACCTTCATGGGCAGGGCATAGCTGGAGAAAGTCAGGTCATTGGGAAAGTATGCCTTTGATGGAGATATTGGCACTTATGCCCCTCATCTTGGTCTTCTTTTGTGTCCTGGTCACCACCAGGTGAGCAGCTTTGCTCTACCACAAGCACCCCACTATGATGCTCTGCCTCACCACAGACCCAAAAGAAATGGAGTCAACTGACCATGGACTGAAACCTATGAAACCATAAGCCAAATAAACCTTTCTCCTCTTAACTTGATTTTGTCAAGTATTTTACCACAGTGATGGGAAGCTGACTAGCACACTGTCCTGTTCCAACGTAGGAGAACACCACTCACCCTTTGTGTAAGTGTAGGACCCTGGACTGGAGAGGGGCTAGGGTGCTCCAGTTTCTCTCTCTCCCCCTGGAAACAATACATCTTTGCCTGGCACCTGACCACAGAAAGATTTCCTGTCCTTCTGAAGTGCTTTTGCTTTTGGAGAAGGAGCAGCATAGGGAGGAAGATTTTACAGCTGCGTGCTGGCGAGGAGGGAGGAAGTCTAGGGAGGGAGGTTTTATGTCTGTGTGTCCCTGGTTTCCTCATCAACTCTGAGTTTTTCTTGTAAGATGCTGGAGGCCAGTGAGAACAGGCCTGTTGGGAGAACTGACTGCCCTTGAAAGCAGGGTTCCCAGTTACTTTTTTCTTCTTTGCGTTTACAACAACCCACTCTTTCCCCTGAGCTCTGTTAAATATGAAGCAGTCTATATGTCTCATTTCTCTTTTTCACACCTTAGAATTGCATTTACTTGATTATTGTAGCTCTCTGGTAGCCTCCAGAAAATCAGAATTTTGTAGATTTTAAAGCTGTTTTTCATTGGCAGACAGGAAGGAAGGTGGTCATTTGGCTTTCTATATTCTAAGCCCAATATTGTTGGGATGGAGTTACAATATTTCCATGAATTCTTCTCTGTAATTCATACTATGTTTTTGGAATGGTGCCATTCATTTTCACCTCTCTCTGTATAGTACTTTATTTTTCATCTTTTTTCTGTCATTTATTCTAATTGACTGTCATCTATCCCTATTTTAAAATTCTTTTACTGGCTTCTGCCATCAATAAATAAACTTTCTTAGTTTAATCTCAAAAGAAAGTTTACTTTCTAGAATTTTAATTCATCTTTGGCTACTATTCTATGTTCATCTGCACATTTGCTAATTATGTGCTTTTCTTTTTGAATGTTCCAATGTTTGTTGTGGTGTTTATAATTTTTTATTACTTGAAAGAACTATGTTGAAGATTTTATTCTATTTTCTATCATATATCTTTCAATCTTAATCTATTTTGACTTGTTATTTATTTGTATCTTCCTTGATATCATATTTAAAAACCTTTTTTATTAACAAATTTGCCAGATTTTTTAGTTTGCTGCTTACTAAATGAAAGTTAAAATACTAAGTAATGATATTGCAATTAGTTTTAAAAGATAAGAATATTTATAAAGTAAAATGTTACTACTAGCATTAAAAGTGCAATATTATCAAAAATATGTGCAGAGTCAGTTAATTTTGACAGCTAAAATTTACAGATAATAATATCATATTTTTAAAAGTCCACCTAGCAATAAATATTAATCATTTTTATTTGATGTATGTTGTATATTTTGCTATTTTTTGACAACTAAAATGAAGTCATGCTTGATGATACATGCTTCTAATTCCAACACCTTGGGAGGCAGAAGCAGGAGGATCACAAGTGTGAACCTCACCTGGGAATTTCAGCCACTAAGTGAGATCCTGTCTCAAAATAAGAAATGAAGAAAGGGCCAGGATATAGCTCAGTGGGAAGGCTCTGGGTTCAGCACCCAGGACAGGAAAAAAAAAAAAGTAAAGGATTTATTATTGTATTGCATAATACCTCTAACTACTGCTCTTGACTCAATGTATACATTTTAATTGCTAATTTACTGTATTTATATAAATATTGGTCAGTTGTGCTCAATGAGTAAGTTGGCATTACTTAACATACAATAGCTATTAATATAATCCTTTGACCCAAAATTCAATTACAATGAAAGATATTGAGTTAATTTGCCGTTTCACTTGTGACTTTAGCTTGTCATTAATGTTTAATACAGTATGAAACTGTCAGACTATGATGCTTCTGGATTAATAATGATTTTTGAGATGTTTGTTATTTCCCTAATGAATTCCAAACTAATACATGTTGAGTCATTAGTTCTGCTTTTCATGGCACTTATCACTTCTACTTCATCATCCAGTTAACAGTGTTGCTTCTTCCTACAGTCAGTGTTGCTGATTCTTCTGCTCCTCTTCTTCATTGGGCATTTCTAATCTGCTGCGAATGTAGAGAGCAAACCACAAACCCTTGAAAATTTCTGATAAAATAAGAGGTAGAGTGAGTTTTCACGTGATACTGATATGTGGTTTATTTATCAAACTTTTTAATGGTCATTTTGAATATTGTTTCTTTAACTTTTACTTGTATTCTAAAGGTAGCATTTACTAGATAAATGAATTCCAAATTGTAGAATGGTACTTTCTATGACAAGAAGAGCTTCTTTGTAAAAAAAAAAAATTCCAGGGAATATATTCTGTTGTGGTTATGCTTCAGAGAAAGTACTAATTATCTCGTTTTCATTGTTCAGAATCTAGGAATGAAACTAAAATGACTTAGTCTTTCAGTACCAATTTAACTGGCAGGGGCAAAGCAGAAATGGCTTATAGATCTGGTGGCATCTCTTCTCTCTTTTCCTTCTTCCTGGTTCCAAAGTATTTTCTGAGATACTTGAGTTTGGTGAGAGTTTGGAGAATTTAGGTTCCTATGGAAATATGGTAACGTAACTCAAAGAAATGTGATACAAAGCCAAACTCGTGGCACACAGCTATAATCCTAGCATCTTGGGAGACTGAGGCAGGGGGTGTGTAAGTTGGAGTCCAGCCTGTGTAACTTAGCAAATTAGTGAGACCCTCCCTGAAAACAAAACAAACAAAAAAGGCTGGGGCTGTAGCTGGGTGTGAAGGCCCTGAGTCTGATGCCCAGTGCTGAAAAAAAAATATGATACATAACTAACAAAAAGCTCTGATATCTGAAATGAATTAGGCAAAACCAGAACATTCAGCTGACTTCTTAGAAGAATAGTTATATCCGGTAACTTACAGCCACTGTAGTCTTGGCATGTGCTGACAGAGAGGTTTATTCGGCAGATGGGTGAGGACATTGTTCATCAGCACCCTGAGAGAGACAAGAAACCCCAGGGTCACATTTCGCTGGTTCCTTTCTCATCCTAGGTAAGACACACTACTATCAGTCTTCTTATGAAACCACGCCAAACTACTAAGCGAGAAGTCTTCTCTTTGCGAGTTTCTCTCTGTGTGTCCCGTGGTGTGTAGGTGACTGGTAGTGCAGTGTCTACAAGCACAGCAGTCACGTGGAGGAAGCACTGAGCCTGTCATCGTGGGCTATGAAAAGCAGATGACTTTACATGATTACTTTCTTTAGAAATAATAATAATAATTTCCTTTACTAATAACATATAACAGTAATGCATCCTTAAGGGCATGTCAAAAAAAATGCATATGTTCAGCTTTGATGGGCTGACTTTCTAGAAGGCAGAAAATCTTAGAAAATGTTAGAATTGTAAATAGCCTTATAGAAAATAATGAAGGGATGGTTTTTAGTTCAAAAATCCTTTCAGGAGTTTTCATAGTTCCAAATTTAATGTGCAGTTTAATTTAGTACTTACAAGAGAATAAGAGAATTTAGGCCATTAAACGTTAGTGGGGAAATTCGACTGAGGTGATTATCTTCAATTATCCTGCCAGCCAGAAGAAAAACATGGATTCACTTATATATTTTTAAAATGTAAAAACTAATACTGTAAAATGCCACATGTATTACACATACAGCCATTCGAGTCTGCGGAGATCTTCAAACACACCTGGCTCCAGGACGTTTATTCTGTTATGACTGAGGTACCTGGAAAAGGAGAAATAGCTACCATAAATTTTTACCTTTTTGATGTTTACAATAAAGAAAGTAAAAATAGTCATTCATCTTAAGTTTTCTTATATGCCACTTCTATCACACCTCTTTCTCTGCCTTTGAGGCTTCACGAGTTCCTATCTGAAAACTTATTTTAAAGCCTGCATCACCTCTAGCTTTTACTTTCCCCATAATTAATGATGCAAAGAACCGACCTATGTTTTCTTTGATTTACTCATTTGTTTACAAAATTGTTTTGAGTTGCTACTCCACAGCTGTGTTGGTTTGGATAAACAGGCTCTAGCCGGTCTGGGGCAAAGGCTCTGTCTCCAGGGAGGCACTGCTGGGAGGTGCTGTGGGCTGAGGGAGGTCCTTCAGTCTCCGGGAGGGGTGCCCTTGAGAGAGACCATGAGACCTCTGCTTTTTCCTGTTTCTATTTTTGCTTCCTGAACTTGAGGTGAGTGGCTTTGCTCTACCACATGCTTCCTGGCAGCCTGCATTTGCCAACAGGGCCAAAGGATCATGGACTGGAAATACTAAAACTGTTCGAAGAGCAACATTTTCTCTGTGTAAGTGAACTGTCTCAGGTGTGTCGCTGTAGTGACAGAAAGCTGACTAACACGATGGCATCAGGTGGACTGTATCGTATCATCCTTTGCAGGACTCTGAATCTGCAGGACAGACAGGATGGCATGTGAAATGTGCAGGAAGCAGAGGAAGTGCTTAATGGTGGCTGCTCGGACAGTGCAGCGCCCCAAGCACCTGCTTTTCCAGGTGCGGGGACTACCGAGTCTCTCCCTGGAGTTGGCAAACATGAGAAGAGAGAATTTAGTTTTCCCTTGGATGAAACATTGGATTCACACAGACATACAAAAAAGGATGTGCAGGAGTTATTTTAGGCAGAGGAAATAGCTTATGATTCTGGAAAATGGAAATCTGATGGAGTGAGTTTTCTTTGTGGGGGGAGGTTATACAGACAGTGGGGTAAGAATAACAAACAAAGGGTCAGAAATGGCAAGGCAGGAAGTGACTTATTTATGTAATTTTTGGTTACATTTCCTTCTAGTTATTTCTTCTAGGAGACTATTTGGTGGAACTCAATGAAATGAAACTCTGAGAAAGTCCAGTTTTAAAATGTTACCTTTAAGTACAATGCGGTACCACTTCATAGCCATTAGAATAGTTATTGCAAAACAAATAAAATCCTAAGTCAGAAAATAATAAGCAAGAATGTGAAGAAACTGAACTCTTGGTCTTGTTCATGGAAAAGTAAAATAGTTCAGCTGCTGTGGGGGAACAAGGTGGTCCTTCCTCATAAAATCACATGTAGAACTACTGTGTGATGTGGCAATTACCCTTCTGGACCTTTACCTGAAGAACTGAAAGCAAGAACTCAAACAAATGTGCATACTCCCAATGACCATAGCAGCGTTACTCACCACTGCCAGATATGGATGGGGAAACAGATCTGGTGGGCAGGGCCAGGGGAATATTAGCCAGCTTTACAAAAGGAAGGTTCCCACATGTACCACGTAGGGACCAACCCTGACGACACTGTGCTTTGTGAAATAGGCCAGACACAAGTGGGCAAATATTCTGTGATTCTATTTAGGCAGATCGCTTAGAGTCATTCACTGATAGGAACTGAAAGGAGGATGGTAAATTCCAGGGGCCAGAGGGGAGAGAAATGGTCAGTTATTGTTTAGCAGGTACGGAGCTTCTGCTGAGGAAGTTGAGAAAATTCTGGAGGAAGGTGACGGCGAGGGTCACACAACAATGTCCATCTCCTTAATTCCACTGAACTCTACATTTACAGCGATTAAAAATGGTAAGTTTTATCTTACGTGTGTGTTGTCACAGTGAAAAGCCCTTTCTCTTACAGGGCTTTATATATTTCTGAAAGCATGACACACAGTGGACAAGGAATCACCAAAGGCTGACAGCACAGCTCAAGGGCCGAGCATGTGTTTAGTACGCAGGAGAGCCTGGGTTCACCCCAGCACCGACACCCAGAAGTGAATAAAGGAAAACCCTGAGTGACTGGGAAAGTCTCCATTTTTTCTTCTTCTCTACAAGTATATCACCAGGCTTCCTCACTTTGACTAAGTTCACTCAACCATCACTCCCATCGCCATGGCTGGCGTACACTGAGTTCTCACTGTGGACCGGGTTCAGCATTCTGAGAGCTTCCTGCAAATTTTCTCAGTTGCCCCCTAGAATATCCCCAAGGGAGGCATCTTACAGTAGAGAGCACCAAGGAGTAGAAAAGAAAATAAGTTGCCCAGGGGCCTTCACCTAGTGAGTGATTCAGTCTGGACTCAGACTGGATTATAATTTGTATCTTGTGGTAGAGAGAACTAGTGCTTAGAAAATAAAATAAAATGCCCAGGGTCTTTCACCTAGCGAGTGCTCCAGACTCAGATGGAAGCCCGCCTGTCTCGAGGCCCGTGTCTCCACCTGGAGTCAACCTGCCCCCGTGCACTGTGGAGGGCTGCGCTGGACCAGAAGGATGGGCTGGCTGTGCGCCCTGGCAAGGCGCATCCATCAGCACCAATACTCACAGTTTATTAAGGCTGTACAGTCCTCGGAAAGCATAGGTGGATACAGATCGAATCTGGTTGTTTTGCAGGTACCTGTGAAAATGATTATTCAAAAGGAAAACAATGAAGAAGAGTTTCAGTTTTGCAGGATGAAAGACCGCTGTGGGTGGATGAGGCCACGCTAGTTCACCAGTGTGAATGCCTCGGAACGGGCGCTGCGAAATGGTTAAGTAGGTGCATTTTACGTTAGGTGTATTTCGTCAAAGTTGAAAGATGATAAACATAATGAAACAATTTAGTAAACACTGCCATTAAATTCGTGGATGCTTAGGCTAGTTTTTATTTAGAAATTCTAGTTATCTTATATACCAATAATAGTAAAAATATACTGTTTGAGTTTTCTCAGAGTAAAACTTTAATGCATAGTAAAGCACTCACTAATCAGATAAGCCTAGAAACCACACTTTTAGACATTTCCAGGCATCATTATTCAAATTTGCAAGTACTCCACATAGTGCTGGTAAAATTATAAGTACATGCCTTTTTTAATATCACCAACCATATTCTACATTCACCACAAATCTTCCAAGTAAATAAACCTAAACTGTGGTCACATGGCACCTCAAGCCTTCTTCCACAAAGTGTTTGAGGCTGTTCATAAGGAATATTCCTTATGACAAAAGAGAGAAATATAAACTTAAAAAATCAAGACTGGAAAAATATAAATTAGAATATCAGACTCAGAATGCAGACTTACAGAGCTAACTGAAGGTAATTTTGACCTTGAGTTAACTGGTCAAAGGAGAAAGGTACCGGAGTATAAGCTATGTAACCACACATAAAGCTTGACATTGTGACGTATGCATGTCCTAGGTGAAGGTGCCAAGTCTACCTTCTTGTTCAGAATTCAGGTCATCTTTGTTTTTTAGAGTATTTTGAATTTATACAGAACCTTTTTTTTTTTTTTTTTTGGTGCCAGAGATTGAACTCACAACCTCACACCTGCCAGGAAGACGCTTACACCACTGAGCTAAATCCCCGACCCTGTTTTTTTTGAGACAGGGTCTCACTACGCAGTTCAGGCTGGCCTTGAACTCATTTTGTCGCCCAGGCTGGTCTCCAACTCACAACAATTCTCCTGCCTCAGACTCCCAAGTGCTGGGATTAAAGGAGTGCACCACCATGCCCGGCTAAATTTATACAGAACTTGTTACAAATTTTAGGAGCAGTAAGGGAGAAATCAGTATGAGTGAGCTTTCAGTTAATTCAAAATTTTGACTAAAAGAGATTTCCCATTACTCAGCATGCAAGAAGACTTAGATTTGATTGTAAAATGTTATTATAAAAATTATTATGTACCTGACAATTTCACATGACTCATGTGGACCCAGTCATGTAGTAAGTAATGCATCTTTCTCACTAATACACAGAAAAACTATATGTTTATTTGCAAAGTTTTTTAAGGATCAACTAAGCAATGGACTGCATTGCCTAGAGATTAGAATCCAATTAGATTCCTTTTTGTTATTAGGCTTATTTTGATCATTTTATGTCTTGGAACAAATTGGCTGTTCAAGAATTTATTCAATGTTTGGTGTGAAAAAATTACTAAACCACTGTGCTGTATGAACTTGAATTTTGATGTTTAGCTTTGTGGTCTAATTCCTGTTAAGCATGTGGACATAAGATGGTGCTACAGATTAGAAAAATTCTTTTGACTCCACAAATCCGAAAACAGAAAAAGGAAGTACCCTCCTGAAGCTTTCCCAGCAGGCACAATTTTGAAAAGATCTGTATTGATTAATACATGCTCAGAATGAGTTCTGAAGAACCATTTTTGTGAGACTTTTAGTTTTCAAATCCAAAGTATATTTTTCTGTAGATTATCTAGATTTTAAAAACATTGCATGCTCTGTTTCCATGTGCCAGCTTAAAAATATGCACATGTATATCATTATACCAGTTTCTCTAGTGTTAAACTCAAACTCAAATCAATATGTGTAAAAAACTGGAACAAGGAATTCTGAGATATTTCCTAGATAGTGTGATTTGGCCCAGAGCATCTAAAGCCAGTAATTCAAGTATATGACAAGATGATTTAGTCACAAGCTGACCTAACTCACAGATAAATATCACTTGGGCCTCTGTGGATTTCAGGAGTTCCCACCCAACCCTATGCATGTCAGATACCTCCTGAGGCCAAGATAAAACTTATCCTAGCAGGCAGGTGGGAAAACGAAATCAAATTCTGGAAAACCATGCTTAGAAGTTACAAACCACAACAGCCTGCTGTCTCAGGCAGGGACTAACTCTGTAAACACGTGCAAGACAAGTCTTCATTAGCTAATCTTGATGGTGAATCTGATAAACGATCAGTGAGTCTTTCCCTAAGACGGGCACTGAAGGTACGTACCCAAGCCACACAGCTGGAGAGTGACCTGCTCCTGGGTCCCTGTGTCTGTTTCGGGAAGTGTGATAGCATAGTGCCCTGCAGCCTTTTTGACACCAGGAACTGGTTTCCCGAAAGACATTTTTTCCATGGAGCGGTGGAGGGGATAATTCTGGGATCGTTCACAGGAGCAAGCAACCTAGATCCTTAGCATCTGTAGTTTGCAGCGGGTTCAAGCTCCAGTGAGAATCTAACCCGACTGATCTGACAGGAAGTGGAGCTCAGCCGGCAACTCCCACCGCTGGGAGAGACCGCAGCTACAGGGACTGCTCGTCTGTCACTCACCTGCTGCTGTGTGGAGCAGTTCCGACCGGGCCACTGAGGCCTGGGGTTCAGGAGCCCTGTGACAGAGGAGTCACAGCACACGTGCTGCAGTCTCTTTGGGGATCTGCATCTGAGATTTGTCTAGAATGCCTCCCAGAACTACTCAGAAAACAAAAAATGTTACCCAGCAGTCAGCTGCTGGCTGTTTTATCTCACAGCTAAAGGATTACTTGAAAAGGAATTTGGTTTCAAGCAGTGATACGA